>QXVX01004916.1:0-12287 GCA_013436065.1 Halocynthia aurantium | reverse complement strand
AAGTCGCAAAGCTTCACCTGGATACATTTATCACAAACAAATTTTTCACGCATGAAAATGGCAAACGGTCAAAATGACCGCCTTGGCGGTTCTAGTGTTAACTCCACTTACTATAAGATGGTGCTTATTGAAGGCGAAAACATATTTAGAAAGGTTCTGTTTATTAACAAAAACTATTAAAGTATTTTATACAGTTGTACTACGGCACACCTAGCTTCGTCTCACGGTACACCAGTGTGCTGCGGCACACCGGTTGCGGAACAATGCCTTACATCATCAAAATATAACAACTTATTCTTCAACATTTCAATTCCTTCAATTATTCAGTATTTCAAATGTGTTTTCATGAACTGACATTGACCCCGTATAAAGTTCAGAGGTCGAGTTTCTGTAATTGAAATTGCAGTACCTAGCAAATAGCAAATTGAATATGTAGGAGATAATGAATGTTTTTCAAACTTCTATTAACAAGTCAATGCATTATTAATTAAGAACACGCGGAAGAGGAATCAGGAAACGTCAACGTGAGAGCCGCATTTATTCATGTTCTTGGAGATCTTCTGCAAAGTATTGGAGTTCTCATTGCGGCCTTTATAATTTATTTTAAGGTGGGTATTTGTTTATGTCTCAAGGAACAATCTCTAGAGTTTGAAGCGTTGCTTCGTTGCCGTATCTCGAACATATACTGCATTTTGAGGCAAAACAAGCCGATGTCGATACTTTGTGGTAAAAAATGACAATGGAGACCCGTATCGAAATAGTTTCAAGAGTCTATTTCTTCCGTCACAATAGGCGAACTGATTTTGGGTTAAAATCGGAAAATTAAAAATAAATATATTCGCAATTTTCATGATTTTGTATTTGTTTTTTATTTATTCAGCCGGAATATAAGATTGCTGATCCAATCTGTACTTTCCTTTTTTCCATTCTTGTTTTGGCGACAACGATCACTGTTCTGCGAGATACAATTGTAGTTATAATGGAAGGTAAGAATAAACTTGTTTGTGCTACGATCTGTCTTAGTTGGTAGTTTCATCACGACCATGGTAACCGTGGTAGCTATCACTGATGCGTCATCTCACCCATTTTATTTAATCATCCACATACTATTGTACTACACCAATGGTAATTTATGTGGCTGGTACCATTTCCCTGTGGGCACTCTAAACTCTTGAGGCGACTGACAGAGATCAGGGAGTGCTATAGTGGCCACTAGGTGTTCACATTTACATAAATATTCCCATCTTTGGCAAGGATAAAGTTACTGACGTTGGCTTTCAATCTCTATACTTGGTCGAGAAATGATTCTGCGTAGTAAAAAAACACCTGCTAACCAAGCGGCGAAGTAGATTACATATATATGATAGAGGAGACTCGAAATTCGGTTGTCAAATATTGAAACTGGTATTTAACTGTCTTCCTGAAGGGGCATACAAGAGCGCGCTAGGCGGCCACTAGGTGTTCACATTTACAGAAATAAATATAAAGATATGTGATGGAGACTTGACAAATATTGACACTGGTTCTTAACTGTCTTCCAATGGGCGCTGTGAACTCTTGAAGGGGTTCAGGGGATGCTATTGGGGGCACTATATGTGTTCACATTTCCATCATTATTTACAACTATTGTATCTTTTTCGTCAACTTACTTTTGGTAACATCGTTCAAACGTTTGTTGTTACAGGAAAACCAACAGGGATAGGATATGAAAAAGTGAAGGAAAATCTACTTTCGCTCGAAGGCGTCGTTGCTGTTCATGATTTACGTATCTGGTCGCTGACTTTAAATCAGATTGTCATGTCATGCCATCTTGCTATCGGTACGAAAAATATTCTTCTATTCTGAGATATCTCCGTGCAGAGACCAATAGCATGTACATCACCTCCTACATGTAGCATGACATGTACATGTAGCAGTTCAGTACACCAATAGCATTCACCTTTTCATTCCTTCCCAGCTACATCGCACCTTAGCATTACCCAAAGTTCCTAAAACTCAATTCCACAACTTTTAAGAGAACTTTTTAGAAATTTTTATGTTGAGGAAATTTTATGTTTAGAAATTTTTATGTTATGTTACACAAGCTCCTGAATCGCACAAGCGATTCCTGGATTTTATTCGGCAGCATCTGAGATTGTGTTACGTATAGTAACTGACGGCGTGCTGATAATATACCCAAGAGGTTCCTATAACCTCGGTGTAGGTCACAATCATCGCTGTAGTGACCCTGGCGTTTTCGGTACCTTACTTTACAGCTGGGTCGACCGTGAGCTGACCTGCACAAAAAATATTTATTCTATTCAGTGGTATTGATGTAGCTATAGCGCCATCTATCAGTTATGATACTCGTTAGTTCTTCGTGACAGTTGCCGTGAACATTTTCGTCCACATTGACATGCGAAGGTATCCTTTTAGTTTCCTGTTTATGTCCCACCCTCCATTACTTCCACTTAGCGTTACACATAGTTCCTCTACAGCGCTTGTTAGTAATTATGATTCTTGTTTTTCAGGCAAACAAACGAATTCAAGTATGATCCTTAAACTTGCGACGAAGAAGATGAAATCATTGTATGATTTCCATTCGATGACGATCCAAGTGGAACAATATTCCCAGGATATGGATGACTGTAAAAAATGCAAACCGTAATACCGTCCCCGTCTTAATCCAATGTTTCATAAGCAAAATATAATACATATAAAGGTATAGGTAAGTATACATGTAAGTTAACGTACCACCCCGCTATTTTATTCAACATTTGCAGTGTAGCTTCTTGTCCAGGGCCGGATGTATAGGCAGGCAGGCGGGGCAATTACCAGACCTCCCAGACTAAGCAATTCCTTCATGAAATAAATAACCTAACTTGTATCCATTTTAATTGTTTTTTTTGTCATGTTATTTATTTTCTATGTTGAGGGGCCCCCAACCTGCAACGCCCCGGGGCCTCCCAAACATGGTGCACCCCGAGGCCCCAATGTATAAATCCGGCCCTAATCACGTCAACTATTAAAGTCTATTGCTTAAATTTTGCGCTCTTTGCTGGCTAAATGTTTTTATCGTGCGATCAAACCAGAGATGGAAAAGGGTCTCCCTATGTTTTTGATATCCAGTTTAAGCCCAACCTCAGCATCGCCCATCGTAGCATGCTCCTAGTTCTTGAAATTCTTTTCCCACCGCCAGTGTTCTATGCCATGCCTGTCATTGTGGAAGCCAAACCAATCCCAGGTTACATTGGTTGCAATTTTTTTGTTTCACAATTGGAGGGCTTACATACTATTGCTATAGCTCCCACCGCACACACCATATTGTAACGGGGCACTGGGTCTTGAAATCGCGCCAAGCATCCTTCACCTAGTAGATTATTAGTCAACATCACGCATTTGGCAGATGTGCCATGTATGTTATATCTATAGTTTCTACTGCTCAATAGTCATGATCACCTTTTGATATTTCGCGCCAAATCACGTGGTATGAAGGCAGAAGTCTTCTGTGACGACCACGTTCTTTTCAGCAGTTTTTACCAATGTAGCGGAACATTTTTTACCCATCTGGTGAAATCCTTTTTTTCAGCAGTTATTTATCTAGCACAGCTCAAAACTGATTTCGTATGCTAAGTGACAGTACTAGTCAAGTCATATCATAAGGGCTGAAAATTCGAACCTCAATTATCCGAACTTATGTTTCGGTGCCGACGCATGAACAGCTCTGTACGTACGATGAAAATGTTGTCTGTTATTTTTCTTTTTTTGCCCACGTCATTCATTCATAACAAAAGCACTTGAATAAACTATATCGATATACAATCTGCATTTCACTCCGAACACCGTCTGTTTTGATCAGCCAGATTCAATCAGCCAGTTTAGTGTAATACAAAATCGTGAATTACGCGTGTTTTATAGAATATAGAGGTTTAAAAACGTGATATTTGTCTTTGTTGATTGTTGATGAGCAATATGCAACTGAAATTTTAAATTTTACTTCAAAAACATAATTCAAAAATCCCCCTGTACCCCCCCCCCCTTTACCATTTTTACCACCAGTACTAACAANAAAACATAATTCAAAAATCCCCCTGTACCCCCCCCCCTGTACCATCTTTACCAGCAGTACTAACGAAATACTGCTGTGCTGTCATATTAAATACAGCTGTACCATGCTAGATGCGGCTGTAGTTGATATCTTGGCCGCACTTGTCGCATCGAAGATGATGTGCGACATTAAAAACGTAAAACTTCTATAGTGTATATTATCTTTCAGCACAATGCATATTTTTCATATATATATACACCAGTCAATCGTTATATCGTTGATTTCCTGTATTTTATATTCTACCCTTGCTTGAACCACACATTATACGATTTCGGCATTATGCAAGGAAACTGTTTCTTCCAGTCCCCACTCGTATGCGAGAAATTTCGCAGTTATTCCTATGCCAGTTGTAAGATGCTGTGAGAGTGTTGTGTGACATCGTCTGCATACAGAAGCTGCGTGCTCCCGTCAATCACGCAGCAGCGCAGCATGTTGCTGCAACTCATCCAGCAGTCCCTTACAGGCAGTCATTGCAAACGTGTGCGCGGTTTGATTACCTTGTTGTTTACTGTTATTTGCAGTTATTGCACAAATCTGGTAACATTCATACCCGCATATACCGGCGGTCTGCGAACTGAATTTGTGCGAAGCTGCGGTTTTTGAATAGAGTACGGCCTGTAACAGGAATTCAGTTCTACTGTTT
The DNA here is from genome assembly GCA_013436065.1 of Halocynthia aurantium. Classification (NCBI taxonomy): domain Eukaryota; kingdom Metazoa; phylum Chordata; class Ascidiacea; order Stolidobranchia; family Pyuridae; genus Halocynthia; species Halocynthia aurantium. Next base: position 7,557 of record QXVX01004916.1, on the reverse strand, counting down.
TTGATGTTATAGGAATAGAGAAGCGTCATGTCAAGTTGATTTATTCGATTTGCAAGAAAACCAAATCAATTTTTGTATGCCAGTCACTAGTAGATAGTCGATGTGAAATGCAAATGCGGCCGCCGTCCAATCCGGTTAAGTGTATTTGACCCTGGATTGTACACTCATGATCTAGCTTTTGAATAATAATTTCAACACAATGTAACACATCCTTATTACCTTTATTCAAAAAAAGAGTTAAACCAAACGTAATCATATAGAATATAAAGCAAATGAAATCCACTGCAAAATCATGGTCTCCACAATTGAAACAAGGTTATACGCTGGCAGGTTGCGCGACAAATTAATTCCAGTAGGCCATGGGTTAGTGGCTAAGTCAGCCTATTGGTAAACACCACGGATTCTAGACCAAAATTCACACTTTTTCTTTAAAATAAAATTAAAGAATCTTAAGCTAAAGAAATCAATTAACCTGAAAGCCAACTTAAGCAGTTTAAAATTTCTACTGACTCCCCGATTTTCTTATCTGTAACCCGAGTCATTTTCTACCATGACTCTATTGTACTTCCCACGAAGCACTATCTCGTGTTCAGACTGCAATTCATTATTAATATCAGACGCTGTCAAGTCACTTCCTCTCGCTGTGGTGTCAATGCATTCATTCGCTTGCCGGCAAACGCTTTCATTCACTTTTTCTTAAATCCTATTTCACTAACTCATAATCTTCCTAGCATTTAACCGCTAACACTGATATACGCGGAATATGTTTTCTACACTGCAAGTAATCCGTTGTATTCGTATGAACCAACAACAGATCGATGCTCAGAGAATAGATGAAGTTAATGAAAGAAAACGTATCTTAGAAAATGAAAAACTAAGGTAACTGTGGCTTTAATAATTCAATAATCCATCGTTGTATAGCTGAGATTTGTAAGCTTCCACAATATTCCGTATAGAGTCGTGGAAATTCATAGATTTTAGTTCGATTTTAAACTTTAGGTCTGTGGTTTAGTTGAAGCAAATCGTATATATAATTTGTGGTAGATCGTATGTTGCAGTTTACGTTTTGGTGTGTCCAGTTCTCTGTACAATTCTACTCCCTATACGTATATCTTCAAATGATGTTAAGTAATTATTATTTCTTGCGTTTTTATGTGCCTGCACAATCTGACTCCATGTCTGTATTTCTGATTAGACTTCATCTTGAATTTAATAGTTTATTGAAAAGTTATTGCAGTTAGATTTTAGTCCGAATTTAAATTGCAATCTAGGTAGCGTTTGGTTGTGACACGTTCAAGGTCTGGTCTCTCCATTCTGTGAGACTCGTATATCATTTCTCTTAGCATTGATCTTTTCACTCTACCAGTTCGTTTTTTTTTCACTGCATCTAGTATAGTTTACAGGAAATGGCGTTACGCATCATCATCAACATATACAATTGTATCTCCACGTTTACTATTCACTAGTCGCACGCCCCTTGCTAGTATTTAGACAGTATAGGCTCATAGCTATAAATCCCTAACTTCATACTTGAAATTATAATTTCCCCATAACCCCCCTCGCCTCACATCGCATCTCGTCGTCATGGTCATAGCTTTGGTGACGCCCGGGCAGGTTGCCCCTTCCTCACCCCTTCAGATACGCTAATCTGCACCCCCTGAAGCCCCTCTCAAAACCTCCCCTCAATTTTGTATCATTAAAAAATCCTTTCCCAGTTACTATCTTATCAGTTATAAATTATTATCTTATCAGTTATGAATTATCATCTTATCCGTTACTTAGTTTTTCATATCTTAATAATCGACGGAATTTTATAATTTTAGAACGAGCGGAAATCAATTAAATCCAACGAGAACGAACGACAAAGTTTCTGCTGCTAAAACTTACGGCTCGACCGGGGAAAAAAACAAACTTCGTGTTGAATAATGTTTTATTTGATTGACACACTTGTATATATATATAGAGAGAGAGAAGAGGAAAGATACAATTTCACCATGCAAAAATGAGAAATATCAAGTCTTTGAATACGTAAAGCGAAGTTGAATACAATAATGTTATAAATATATATTCAGTTGCTTTGTTATATTCATTTTCATACGTATCGTACATATATGTATATACTGTAATTCGATTTTTTTACTTGAAAAGTATTTCACAACTTACAACTCGAATTATACTCAACCGAGTATATAAAAAACAAGCCTTATTCACTTGGATTTTGGTCTCTGAATTAATCTTGACCCATATTGACGATATTTCTTGGTTGGGAATTGTAATTTTTTCACTTGAAAAATACTGCAAATTATGAACTCGACTTCAAGTCTGTTATAAAATAAAGAAGAAAGGAATCTATCTTTGATTTTTAGATCTGTCAGTTATGATCGACTTTTACACTGAGTATATACCTCATTATTCAGCATAGTTATATGCTTAGTATAGCAGTGACGAAGTATTGCAGCGTTGCCTTACCTACCCTTCAAAAATTCCAACAATCCAGTGAAAATATTGATATATATACGCACAAGTATCATCCATTAATACACCCAACGTTAGCGAGTGTCAAAATGATAATGACAAATTGATATGAGATGATTAAATGAAGAGAATATGTATCAGGTCTTAAGAGATGACGCAACTATCTGTAGCTGTTGTTACTTTCTGCCGAAGTTCCCCGAATGTTTTCTCAGCTTGCCCGAATATACCTTGAAAGAAATCAAACGTGAATATTAAATAAGAAATAAACAAACAGCTGGATATAATTAGGCCTGAAACATTCAGAACTACATCAAGTCATTACATCGCGGATTTTCTATAATATTGTATTGTATGTATTTTAATGTAATATTGTATGTATTATATTTCATGATAAATGCCGTGCCGTACAGTACTAGTATGTTTAAGCGCTAAAGGTTTAAAAAAATTAAATAACAGGTCCAATGATTGTGAAAAAGGTTAATAAGGTAAATAAGAGTGTGTGAATGATTTATTATGGTTTAATATAAGTTTAAATAAATTCAATTTGTTAAGTAAATACGGGGTTTCTACTTCGCGGATTCTCACCTATCGCAGGAGGCTCTGGAACGTAATCCCCGCGATAGGTGAGGGATTACTGTATATGGAAATCCAACCGAGCACTTCACATAAATTACTGAGGATGACTAACTGAACATATTAAATGAGTCATTAGAACACTTAGATTGTTTCGGTTGTTTGATATAGGCACAAGACTGGTAATATTTCCGGTCTCGGGACTCGGGTTGCTGACAAGCGAAATAACAAAACGATATCTTATTCATATCCCTCCCAAGTGTGGTAGTGAAGTAACAATTTCTTACTTTCTTCCTCCTCTTCCTCTTCCTCAACACCAGGAGGTAATTTCTTTTCTCTTGTTAATCTTCCCGCTGTTCCCGCTTGGATTTCCATTTCTCGCGCAGCCGCTTCCTCAGCTTCGATCTCGTCTTTTCTTTTTAAACCGTACTGACATACAAGATAGAAGGTTGATAGTAACTAACCGTAAACAAGTTTCCATTGGGAGCAAACACAGCTGTAATACTAGTGACTCCCGGTTTTCCGGACCCATAATCCGAATTCCGGATTCCTATTTACCGGATACCGGAGAAATTCGAACCGAATTTGAAAAATTATAAAATTTGAAGTTGACGTCATTTGTCATATCGCCTATTTGATCGCTTGGTAGAGAGGACTTTGTGTAAGCAACCAGTCGAAAATAAATAGTTAGGTATTTTCTGCCCGACCGCTAGGGAGCATTAAATCATTCCCGGTCATATTTTATCAAAAAATATTCCCAGAGCCCGGGCACGCTCCAGAACTGCTCTGACGCCCCTAGCGACCAGGTAAAAAATTACTGCAAGGACGGGGCGCTCTGTTAGTATTTTATTTACTTGAATATATATACCTTATCTCTTATTCTTTGTCTTTCTATTTCCCTTTCTTGTTCCATACTGATAAATTTTGATTTTCTTTCCTTCTCCTGTTCTTCTAGCGCTCCCAATCGTTCTCTTTCCGCTTCCGCAAGTTTTGGATCAACCTCTTTCTTCTCGTCCATAAGTTTGTTCAAATCTTTGGTCGCTCCTGTCATAAAGAATATAGAATTGAATGAAAATGGCTAGCATTGGTTGACGTGACTACGGTCGTAAGTGCGAGAGGTCGTTAAACGATGTAGTCGTTAAGTGATGAAGTATAGAATTGAATGAAAATGGTCGGTTTGGTTGTCGTGGTAACGGTCGTGAAGGACGATACTAAAACCCGCAATGCCAGCTGCACTATATTGCTACCAGGGTTATCTTGGTTGCAATCGTAGTATCGAGGATGATGTGCGACATTATAAACGTAAAACCTCTATAACTTGTAGTACAATGCTCGCTCGCTCACTAACTAACAATAGGGTCTTATATATATATATTATATTTATTATATTTCGAACTATCCGGCGTCGCGTTACCGCGTTTTCGTTGTATAACTTTTCTAGAACTCACCGTAAGCCGTTAAAAGTCTCTCAAATATTTGACTGTTTTATCAAGAACCCGTATTTTTAATTGCTTGATGGCGGGAAGAAAATAATTGTCATCATGTTTGGATGATTGCTTAATCACAGTTTTGTAATCAAGTATTGGATAACCTGATTGGCCAAGATAAATTCTACACGTGGACAGCGTTCTAAAACGTTCCTCAGTGCATCAGTCTGTTTCAGGTTAGCTTGTAGGTACTATAGTTCTAGCTTTCGTATGTTTTCAGGCAGTGTATTTGAAAGCTTTGACAAAGGCTTAAAAACCTTTATTCTTCAGCAGGTGAGGTAGACCGCTAGTACTTACAGTAAAAATTCAGTCTTTATGTTAAACGTCATAAATAATTGAATACAGGCAAACGGAGAAGGGAATGCCAACTAGTCATTAATAATTTATTGCTCAGCCGTTCTTAGCGTCGATTTTTTTTCTGGGTCACTATTAAGTGCGCGCTTTACTCTCCATCTATAAGGCGTAACTCTGCACGATTTTCAATTCATAAATATTTCTGTATTGGTCGTGACAACGGAGGCGTGGTAAAGGCCGGTACGCATAAGCGTTCTCTGAGACTGTTCCCGAGGTATTACTGTACTGTATATAAAAACCAGGGCGATGTTCAAGAATCCTTGTACAGCAAGTCCTCTAGTTACGAACATTCGTGTTACGAACTTTCGCAGATACGAACACGGCCGCAAACATTAAAAATTTGCGCGAATGGTGTAGTTTGCAAATCCATCGCTTGCCCCCCGATTGTCAACAACAACACACATCTCCCAGCCTCTTTCTCAGTCACGTGTGGTCTATCTCANGTTCCGTCACGACGCGCTCTTTTTCTCCGTGAGATCAATACGTTATTGATCACAAATGTAAAATGAAAACACTCAGAAGCGTAGTCGCTGAACACATGGTCGACCAACTAGAAATTAAAGCACAACCTATTTAAAACTAAATGGAATTCGTTCATAAGAGCATGTCGTAATTGAATCAATGAACACCGACAACAAATCAATGAAACGCAATCACAGAATTACGTCGTAAAGAATAAACATTCAAGTATTCAAGAATATAAAGTCGTCGCTTGTTCCTCGACTCTCAGGTGGCACATGCTTTAAAATTTTCCCTATCATAAATGTTCATCTTAAAACTCATCGAGGCCCTGTCGTGTTGTTTCATATAGCTTCATTCTGCCATATTATCGATAAGGTTGCGCGACATTTAAGTATTAAAGCCATGACATCACAGTTATAATAAACCTTTCATTCACGCGCCCTGAGGTTCGAACCTTCAGACGTGCAAACACATTCAATTACTATAGTTGCGCGTTCTTTCCTTTTGATGCGTAAGCTGACTCCACAACTCTGTTTCCATCTTGAATTTGGTAGTTTATTATGTAAAGCCAATTAGGGTAAAGCTTAACCCCATCCCTACACCCATACATCTAGATGCTTCCGACTTTAGAACTAGCTGTTACAACACTGGCAACGCGCGGGTCATTGCTTTTAGGAGTCTATCACACCCTGTTGGTGAATACCTACGATATTACTCTCTCTACCTAGCACCAGAAATTCGCCGATGGGGGGTTCTTGAATAAATAATAATGCGTTAGGCGTTTACCGGTCTGAGGGGTCCTTAACCTAAGGGGTTATTGGATTGGGTTCAGACAAATATAAACATTGTTTTAGAGCAGTGAAACGTGGTTCAGGGGTCAGGGTTCACGGTTCACGGTTACCAATGGTCTACAGATATTTCTAGGAAAAATGCTCCATAGTTACAGAAAGGTTTCTCATTATCGGATTTATCAATGAAACGATCGTATGAAGTTTATTATATCCCGATTTGAAATTCAATTTATTGCTTAAGATCTACTTGTTATGCGCTCCTGAGCATTTCGGATCGATTCAGTAAAGTAATAACGAAAATATTGATCGTAAAAATGCAGCGGAATTGAACGGAACAAATTCTGATCGATATCCAACGATAATAATCTTGAAATTAGGATATCTGTATTTCGATCACGATTTTGGTTATGTGCAAGCGGGGGCTTATGCTTCACAGCCCCTAGTTCCGAGGGGAATTGGACAGGAAAAGTACAGTAGGTACCCGCGTAACGTCGTGTATAGGTTCTTGGTGAAACCGAAAAGCAGAGGCTTCCCAACTTGTTTCCGCTGTGGACCCCATGCACTGATTTAGCCAGGATTTTTGTGTGGGATGGTCAAATTATACTACTTGCAGTTTAATATAACTTCTTAATATCAGTGTACTTAGTATTTGATAAAAAGCATACATGGATACCTCATCCCTATTTCGTTTATTCCAGTTTATCTTACAACGGCAGATATTTAACTTTACAACTGATAAAGCAATGCTTTTTGATTTATCCGACTTGACTTGATGGAAATTTTTTATCATTTCAAGAATACTGTTTGAAAGCGTATTTACTCGCGATCGACCGGTCGATCGCGATCGACTTGTTGGCCACCCCTGATATAAACAGTGTACGTTTAGCGCAGGGATATCCCAACGTAACCGATTTTACTGAGCGGTTTCAAACGGAATTGTATATTGTTTTACGAATGTATTCATATTTGCTTCCGGATAAAAAAAAAGGTTCGGATCGTGAAGTGCCGGATAATCGGTGGTGTATATCTGCAATTAAATTATATCAGAATGAACAGATGGTTTTGCATCCTTTTCACTAACTGGTTATCGATTCTCAAATTCTCACTAATTCAAAGAGAGATGTTTTTGCTTGGATCAATAATTCATTATGGTGGAGGTAAAATAATGAGCTACCACTGCTGCCTGTTCATTGATAAATCATAATCTTCTATGGAAGTCAATAGCAACGGAGTCGGAGTAACAAAGTAGTAGAATATCTGCCTGCGTTTTGCAAGCTGTCTGAATTTTGCATCTCATGATTTGACTATATTTAGATATAGGAAATTCCGGATTAACATAATAACAAAAGGAGCAAATGTTACGGGGCAGTAAAAATACTAATCGTAAAAGCGAACGCAAAGCGATAAATAACACA
>QXVX01004910.1:5125-59525 GCA_013436065.1 Halocynthia aurantium | reverse complement strand
TAAGATATGTCGGATTGAACTAGGATCAAGCTAAGTCTTCGATATTCTGTACAATTTTATTTTTCTTTCAAAAAGGTGAAAGAATATGACGATTTTCAAGTTTTCTACAAGGTTTACCCTGTCGGTTTGTGTTTAATGTTTAAAGGACGTAGATAACATGAAAACAGGTCAAATTGTTCAAAATTATAAGCACCACAAACACTAAAATAAAGACTGTATATATAGCATCGTGCTGGTTCCCCCCACCCGCAACCGCGCCCTGGTGTGTGCTCTTGTGAGCGCACTGCTGGTCGTTGGTATTTGTTGCCCAGTTTGCATGCTGGTTGCCCACCTTCGTGTGCTCCAGTGCGTGCGCTTGTGGCCTGTCGGTGTGTGCTCCATTGCGTACGCTGGTTTGTGTTTAACGATGAAAGGACGCAGATGACATGAAAACAGGTCCATTGTTCAAAATTATAAGCACCACGAACACTAAAATATAGAATATATATATACTATCGTGCTGGTGGTCAAAACTTTTTGCTTTTAAGATATGTCGGATTGAACTAGGATCAAGCTAAGTCTTCGATATTCTGTACAATTTTATTTTTCTTTCAAAAAGGTGAAAGAATATGACGATTTTCAAGTTTTCTACAAGGTTTACCCTGTCGGTTTGTGTTTAATGTTTAAAGGACGTAGATAACATGAAAACAGGTCAAATTGTTCAAAATTATAAGCACCACAAACACTAAAATAAAGACTGTATATATAGCATCGTGCTGGTTCCCCCCACCCGCAACCGCGCCCTGGTGTGTGCTCTTGTGAGCGCACTGCTGGTCGTTGGTATTTGTTGCCCAGTTTGCATGCTGGTTGCCCACCTTCGTGTGCTCCAGTGCGTGCGCTTGTGGCCTGTCGGTGTGTGCTCCATTGCGTACGCTGGTTGCCCGCTAGTGTGTCCTCTGATGCGCAAAGCTGGTGGCAAGGCCATGTGTGCTCTGGGTCCCGCGGGTGTGTCCCGCGAAAAAAATCCGTGAAAAATTTAACTGTTGTTGTTGTTTGAGTTAATTTATTTTTAGAGTAATAATTATTTATTTATTTGTATGATTATAGTAATTTTGTAGATGGTGTAGACTTTCTAATTTTTACAATTTTTTCGCGGGATACACCCGCGGAACCCAGCGCACACATGGCCTTGCCACCAGAGCATGCAACGGAGCATACACCGGCAGGCCACAAGCGCACGCACTGGAGCACACAAAGGTGGGCAACCAGCATGCAAACTGGGCAACAAACACCGACGACCAGCAGTGCGCTCACCAGAGCACACACCAGGGCGCGGTTGCGAATGGGGCAACCAGCACGATCCTATATATACAATCTTTATTTTATTGTTTGTGGTGCTTATTTTTTTGAAGAATGGACCTGTTTTCATGTTATCTGCGTCCTTAAATCGTTAAACACAAACCGACAGGGTAAATCTTGTAGATAACTTGAAAATCAGCATATTCTTTCACCTTTTTGAAAGCAAAATAAAATTGTACAGAATATCGAAGACTTAGCTTGATCCTAGTTCAATCCGACATATCTTAAAACAAAACCTATAGACCACCAGCACGATAGTATATATAAATTCTATATTTTAGTGTTCCTGGTGCTTATAATTTTGAACAATGGACCTGTTTTCATGTCATCTGCGTCCTTTAATCGTTAAACATAAATTGGCAGGGTAAACCTTGTGAAAAACTTAAAAATCGACATATTCTTCCACCATTTTTTAAGCAATATGAAATTTGTTAAGAATATCGAGCCACCAGCGTATACAACGATTTTTGAGTTTTTTACAAGGTTTACCCTGTAAATTTGTGTTTAACGATGAAAGGACGCAGATGACATGAAAACAGGTCCATTGTTCAAAATTATAAGCACCACGAACACTAAAATATAGAATATATATATACTATCGTGCTGGTGGTCAAAACTTTTTGCTTTTAAGATATGTCGGATTGAACTAGGATCAAGCTAAGTCTTCGATATTCTGTACAATTTTATTTTGCTTTCAAAAAGGTGAAAGAATATGATGATTTTCAAGTTATCTACAAGATTAACCCTGTCGTTTTGTGTTTAACGATTTAAGGACGCAGATAACATGAAAACAGGTCCATTCTTCAAAATTATAAGCACCACAAACAATAAAATAAAGATTGTATATATAGGATCGTGCTGGTTGCCCCATTCGCAACCGCGCCCTGGTGTGTGCTCTGGTGAGCGCACTGCTGGTCGTCGGTGTTTGTTGCCCAGTTTGCATGCTGGTTGCCCACCTTTGTGTGCTCCAGTGCGTGCGCTTGTGGCCTGCCGGTGTATGCTCCGTTGCATGCTCTGGTGGCAAGGCCATGTGTGCGCTGGGTTCCGCGGGTGTATCCCGCGAAAAAATTGTAAAAATTAGAAAGTCTACACCATCTACAAAATTACTATAATCATACAAATAAATAAATAATTATTACTCTAAAAATAAATTAACTCAAACAACAACAACAGTTAAATTTTTCACGGATTTTTTTCGCAGGACACACCCGCGGGACCCAGAGCACACATGGCCTTGCCACCAGCTTTGCGCATCAGAGGACACACTAGCGGGCAACCAGCGTACGCAATGGAGCACACACCGACAGGCCACAAGCGCACGCACTGGAGCACACGAAGGTGGGCAACCAGCATGCAAACTGGGCAACAAATACCAACGACCAGCAGTGCGCTCACAAGAGCACACACCAGGGCGCGGTTGCGGGTGGGGGGAACCAGTACGATGCTATATATACAGTCTTTATTTTATTGTTTGTGGTGCTTATAATTTTGATCAATGGACCTGTTTTCATGTTATCTGCGTCCTTAAATCGTTGAACACAAACCGACAGGGTAAATCTTGTAGAAAACTTGAAAATCAGCATATTCTTTCACCTTTTTGAAAGCAAAATAAAATTGTACAGAATATCGAAGACTTAGTTTATCTTCAAAAAACAGTTTTGACTACCAGCACTATATTCCATATCAATTCTTTATTTTAGTGTTCGTGGTGCTTATAATTTTACACAATAGACCTGTTTTCATGTCATCTGCACCACAAACACCCAGAGCACACATCGGCGTGACACCAGCGCATGTACAAGCAGGCCACCAGCGCATGGATCGGAGGCCCACCAGAACATACACCGGCGGCTACCAGAGCATACACCAGCGGGTTACCAGCGCACACATAGGCGGTTCACTAGCATGCAAACTTGGTAACACACACCGACGGACTAGCAGCGGGCTCGCCAGAGCACACATCAGGGCACGTTTGCGGGTGGGTGCACTAGCACTATACTTTATATATATTCTTTATTTTAGTGTTCGTGGTGCTTATAATTTTGAACAATAGACCTGTTTTCATGTCATCTACGTCCTCTAATCTTTAAACACAAACCGACAGGGTTTGTAGAAAAGTTAAAATTCGACATAGTCTTCCACCATTTTTTAAGCAAAATAAAATTGTTTAGAATATCGAAGCCTTAGCTTTATCCTAGTTCAATCCGACATATCTTAAAAAAAAGTTTTTACCACCAGCACGATGGCATATATACATTCTTCATTTTCAGTGTTTGTTGTGCTTATAATATTGAACAATGGACCTGTTTTTATGTCATCTGCGTCCTTCAATCGTTCAAGACACATATTTAATCAATCGTCTACAATGCTTGTGCAATTATTATTTTATCACATTATTAGTTCTTTTACTCTTATTCCATTTAAAAACAACATTGCAATTTCCTGTGCCTTTCCGTCTGACCTATGTGCGTGGTTATATTTACCGGAACAAAAAACTCAACAATTACGTGGAATAGTGATATGACAACTTTACAATTGACATCGATCGGAGTTCTGCATAATTGTGTACAATTCTAGTTGTTACATCAAAAACAGGATAATGCTTACTTTGCATAAGGTGCAGTAAGCAGACTTGTGAAGTCAAATGCAGGTAAATATGTGTCGGCCTTTAGATGTACGTATGTTTCCGACGTCTTTAAAGAACAATATCATAAAATATTGGTTGGTTTTGCAAAAAATATGCAGGAAACAGTTACGTATAAATATAACAAATCCAAAATAAAATTTACAGAAGAACCTTACTGTATTGAGTGCTGTTTATCATCACGCTTACGCTACGCTTCCCTTTGACAATTATGTCCTATCATATCACAGCTGTTCATCGTTCAACCTTGTCCTCATCAAAAGATTTTCATATTTGTAAGTTCAAATTTTCAATGTTATTAGACAACCAACAAGTATTTCTGTGAGACTTCTGTATTTAATAAAATATGCATAATTCAACATTCGCCAACCGGGTTAAGAATTTTTTAGGTGGTCCCCTAGGAAAGTAACATTGATCCCAACTACAAGGAAATTTGAATATATAGATTTTTCAAGTTCATCGGTCTATGCATAGCGATTGACACTAGGGATGTGGTAATGAAAATAAATTGCTGTGCCAATCAGCTTTCAACATTGACATTTACCACGAGTTGTGGTAAATGTGCATTTGTGTACGAGAAGCTACTGATAAATTGAAGTCGTCAATATTTCTTTTTAATTTGAGGAAAACAATGGCATCGTACCTGCATAAAGAATTTCAAGGATGAACATTTTGTCGGCATTGACCATATTTTCTCTTCATGCATTCCATGCAAAAATCCACAGAAATCGTATGGCATTTTACACCTTGACAAAAAATTAAACTTTGAACATAGAGGTGGGAAAGATAACATACAATGATCAACTAAATTAGGCACCGCACACAAAACAACTTTATACAAAGATATCAGCAGGCAATCATAAAAAAGATCACAAACTATATGTACAAAAGTCGTGAATTCATACCTTAAAACATGATGAGGAGATAAAGATCAACTGTCTATTACTTCTCACAAGTAAAATGCAGAGAAAAAAACAGTAACTTCATAAAGCACTGATATAGAATTTCAGATAATGATAATTTTGACAAACCAGTACAATTAGCAGAAAACTTTACATAGCATTAACGTGATAACTGATCCACGATCTTCTATTTTCTGAGAGAGCTGCTTCAATGTATGAAAGGGTTACGTTTAAAGATCAAAAAAGTAAAAATTAATTGCTCTTCAAGTCATGCAAATAAAAAATGAAAATGAAAAGAGAGGCTACAAACCTGTATAAAATGAAATGTATATATTAGTGTAACATATTACAAAGCAGTGAAAGTCAAATATTATTTAAATATATCTACAAATAGATCTCGACATGTACCAAATACTGGCCAATAAAAATCAAATGGAGGCAAATATACGGTAATTGAAGTTTTTATAACATTGACCATTTATCACAGTGATTCCCAAACTTCCCTTGTCACCTAAAATTCCAACCCATGTTTTCGTAGCCACCCAGAATAGTGAATTAAAATAGAGCGAAAAGGTAAAGACAGCATGCAAGTGATGTTTCGAGTATTAATAATGGTGAATTCAAATCTAGGATTGAGAATAGCTATCTTTCAATTAGGTCAATGTAAAACAAATGGATATTAAAATTGGATTTAATATGCACAGCCTCGATAGCTGTACATAAACGTAACATTCCCTGACAGAAAAAAACAAACAAATAAATTACTGAATAGTATTCTTTCACCAAACGACATGTAGTTTCTTGAAACGAACTTATTCTCAATGATTATAATATCAACGAACATATGAATGCTTATGATATTGAAGAACTGTAAAACCCTTTAATCCATCAATTTGAATTGCTACCCAAGTACAGGAACCACTGTTCAGCAGATCAAGAGGAACTCGTGAAATGAGGTGGGTGAATATAATGCATTTCAATTTTACAAGATAAAAAACGAAATCTGGAGTTAGAAAAACTAAAATTTCACCTTGTCACAACGATTATTTGACATACAGACATACTAAAGAAATTTGATAATATCAAGGATTTATGGTTTATGTTTACTTTCAGATCAAGTTTCATATCTTACAGTGAGAATAAAAAAAACAATAAGGCGAATCAGCAGCTGTCCGAGTAGCCGTTAGTGATGAGGGGCGATGTTGAATCACCATTGTGACCCTGAGAATTTCCATTATGATAATAACCGTCTGTCGGCAGGTGATGCATGTTTTTTACCGGTGTTTGATCGTACGGTGACCGATATATATAATCGCTATTTTGTGTATATTCATTCGGATATTCTGAAGTGTTTGACCTGCTGGAGGAGTATGCAAAACCGCTATTGAAAGTCGCTTTCTGATCATTTTGCATCAATTGTTTTTCTGAAGGTCCGTGGAAAAGGGATCCGAGAGTTTTTCGCACCCGGAGCATCGTGAGACGGGATTCAGAACGTTTGTTCCAGCACTCCGTCATCATCTCGACGTAGCGAGATAGAACCTTTTGATTAATAAAAAAAAGTGAATTATGTTTATCACAAGCAGTCACACTAGGTGACAATACTTACAGGCAATACCCACCTTGGATTAATACCTTGATAGTTTTATACTAGATATTTATTGCATTCTTCATCCTTCATCCTACTAGTTACACACTATTCCTAATTATAACTAAATACACACCGGATGATTTTTATAAACTTCTTCAACGACAGGACGTATTTCTGGTTTATGGTTCACGACTGTATGCATATCTTCGAAATCTGGGTCGTTTCTGACAACGTCGTGATACGGCAGCTGATATTCAACCTTCGAGCCTGTACAAAGATGAGAAAATGTAACGGAGGAAGCAAATTTGACACGACATAAAAAAAAATTTACTGTCTGATTACCGTTTAGTACAGTGCAGTTCAATAACTCCCACAGAACGAGTGCAAAACTATACACATCAGACGCTTTGAATGCTTCAAACGAATCTTTCACTAATGTTTCGTTCAACACTTCTGGTGACATGTACCTTATTGTTCCTTGGCGGCAAGATCTTTCGTAGTTACCTTTGTCAAGCTTTTCAGGTGTGCTGAAACAACAAAAAATGAATACTGGATTGAAAATCCACAAAATAGTTCTCTGCAATCTCAAATCAACACAAGAAAGTGGCTCAAAAATTCACCTCGTAAATCGAACAGCAAGGCCCATATCTGCTATGCAACAAGCACCGTCTTTTTTGACGAGAATGTTCTTTGATTTGATGTCTCGATGCGCTATAGCAGGTTTACCTTGCATATCTTGATTCGCCATTTTCCCCTGGGTTCCAAGGATCTCCGTATGAAGGTGAGCGAGACCTAAAGAGATGGGTTTGTTATGTGGATGGATTCAGACCACTTCAGATGGGGTTCCCTTAACATAGAAATTAAACTAAAACAGAAAAAAAAATGATAAACCGCATTTCTTTGAAAAAAATATTACTTCGACTACAATATTCGGTTTGTCATATAGACCATAGTGATATAAATTACTGCAGATCAGATTGTAACCTATATTTGTTCAAATTTCATGTTTTTGAACAAAATTCTTAGTCGGGCAGGGGAAGGCTGGGGAAATGGTCCCCGTTTATAATGCGAAGTAATATTATAGCATAAATTGATAGTTTACCGCTAGCTGCACTATGTGCCAACTTCAATGCAGATTTAATATCGAGAGATCTGTTCTGCAGATAGTCGTATAAAGAACCGTTTTCGTGGTAATCTGTAATTAGATAAAGTTGCGTCCATGATCCTGTACCGTTGATGTCTGAAGCTATGAAGCCTAGAGAAAAAACAAACAGATTTTATATCAACCCTAATCTACCAATAATAATAAAACACCTTTTGCAAAATCTTACATAAAATATTTTCATGTCTCAGCAGAACAGTCTGATAAATCTCTGTTTCCCTGAACCAGCTGTCCTCATCCGTCGTGTTGAAGATTTTTACTGCCACGAGCTCATCTCGCCACTTTCCTAATTTAACCTGTGGTGCAATTACAGAAGCTTATCAAAAAAATCCTTCAACATTCTGGACAAATCAGATTTAGCGAGGTTATCCAGTGATCATGGCATGAAAAGCATATAAGCAGAAACTTCCAACTGGGAAATTTCCAGGAGCGAATAAGAAAATAGAACTATCTATACTTCATTATGTTGAATCAAACGAAAACAAAAATTGAACAGTTGACTGTAGTATGAAGATATGCGACTTGGATGGTTACTATTACCGTGCCATAGCGACCGCTCCCCAGTTTTTTAGTAATTTCAATTTGACGTGCTATTGTCCTTTGAACCAACAACGGCATGCCGGATCCTGACGAGCATCCTGGTGTTGTGTATTCGGCCACGAGATCGCCAATTTTTTTTGAAGGGATTCCGAAGGTGTCATTTTCAGCATCGATTTGCCTCTTTTTCTGTTTCTCTCGACGTTTGAATCTGAAACATTCCAAGATAAATTATTAATAAATGATATTGATGAATAGAACACAGGATATCAAGGCCAGATACCAAGAAATCAGTGGAGTATTGTGAGTATGAGAAATGACAGCACATTATCGATAACCTCCTGATTGTAATCACCAAATGGGAGCAGCGTGATAGGTCGATGCAAAACATGATGGAAGGAAATTAGATAATGAAGGTTCGTCTTTACTTTAATTGTTGAAGACTGAAGTAATAATTTATTTCGTGCGGCTTATCAGAAGCAAATATTTCACCTTCAAGATAACTGAAGAACTCCACAAAAATACACCTAATACTGAGTAAATAAGATGATGTCATGTACTGTAAACATTCATTGTTTGTCTTTTCTCGCAAGACGCAATAAAACTGCCCAGCAGTTTCGTACACAGGTTAAATTGATTTCAATGGAGCGTAGTTGAAAGCAGTTAACTAATGTAGCAGAGTGCCCGGAAAGAGCATATCACTGCTATTTGATCTCTGGTTACTCAAGCACCTGTGAACACGAAGTCTCCCTATTGAACAATAGGTATTTGCAAGAACAATACAAGACACCTGTTCCAAATAAGATATCTCATATCCTCAAAGAATTAGCGACGATGACGGCTATGGTTTGGACTGTGCAATTGAAATGATTTCGAGCTAATGATGTACAACAGTTATTACAGCACAGAAGGGGATCATATAAAAAAGATATTAAAATACTATACCAACTAAGGTGGGCCAACACCAAAGTCCAGGGAATAAATCATCCACAAACAGAGACCATGAGATAATAACGACGTTGTAACCATTGGACTGACTCCACAACAATAAGACTCGAGATTAAGAAGGTTTTGCTTCGCTGACGATTGAAAGCGTTTGATGAAGATACCAATGAACTGGGTACAATGGAGACGCACCTGCACTCACCCCATTATTGTAGTTAACTAGCATTTATATTCTATCAGGATTAATTGAGTACATACCTTAATCCAAGAACGAACAAACAATGATAAAACAGATAACAAAGTGTACATACAAATAGTGGAGGACGTAAGAAGAGAGACTAGGTGGAACAGACTTTACTCACGCGAAGTTAAGGGTTCGTTTTCATTTATTATTTTAAGGATTACATCATGGATAACAGGGGACAGAGAAAATAACGGATGTCATAAAAATATTTTATCTTCATGATCTATATTCTTTACTACAGGTTCTGATATTAAGACTGATTAAAATGTTTTGGTTATTAAAATTCTTCATAACAAACATGACGAAGCTAGCTTGCAAAGTTAATTAAATACCGTCATGTTTGCTAATAGTTCACTAATTATAGTGACAGTTGTTAGCTAACAAAGCATGCTGAACTTAAAAGCACTCGAAGCATAAGTAGAGGCAAATATATTACCTAAGACACAAACTTCAAACGAAGTAAAATGGACATACACACTTTGATTCCATTAAAATACTGTCACTGTGAAATTTGAATCAACCAACCTACTCAATGTTATGTGATTAAATCAATAATGCATTGGTAAAGGAGATAATGTGTTTCAAGAAACTATGTGTAATGATAACAAAGTGGGATGTACACTGATTTTCCGAAAACGCACAGTCCGGTCCTTCTTAATTCTAAACTTGAATTATAATTGATGGAAGTCGGTTTAAAGAAGGCATGAGGGGAGAAATTAGTTGATCTAAAGTGTTGTTAAGTGATTATTATGCGACTTTGGTTGGCTTGGAAAAACAGATAAACCACAGAGTCTCCCAAGAGATGGTATAACTGTATAGTTTTCAGGTAGCTTTCGAAATAAAACTAACAAACAACAAGTGCGCTACCAATAAGACCACGACAAGTAACAGGAGAAGAGGGATGAATTTTAGACAAGACATGAAGGAATAGACATTTGATACACTGATGTTTCTCAAACAAGTGAACAGTAATTAAGAGAAAATGGTAATCACTAAGTGCTCGCTTCATTGTCGGACCTCCAGCACAAACAAAAGCGGTAAAGGTAGATTGCTGTTTACTATCGAACATGAGATCATGTTTCTATGTAGTGCTATAAACACGTTTGTTAATTAGTCTGGAAGACTGTTAATTTCGATCAAGTCTCAACCAATGACTTGTGTTCCTTAAAATTTTCCTTTTTAGAACTGTTCATGAGATCACTGGATGTTGGAAACAATAACCTATTCATTCAACAGAAAGACTTCTCGTGAGGTGTTAATTTAGTTGTTATCCATTGTACTTTCATTGAAATGACAATCACATGAAATCATCAAGACAATTATTCCTATGAGACGAGGTGTGAAAACCTGTGTTCGATTAGGAAGAATAGCGACCAAGACACTCACCTGATACAACATATCGCAATCAGGAAAACGGCCAATAGGAACGCCAGGGAGATGGATATGATGAGCGCCACTTTGATGTTTGTGTCTAACGGCACTAAACGAGAAATACAAGATAAAGGATAACAAAAATAAAGCAGTTAAAAACTGAATATCTCCAGTTACCGATAAGAATTTTCTGAAACACTATATGCCGCGGTCGAAACCGTGAAAATGGCAGGAGCTTAAGGTTCGTAACTAAGAGATAAGGTTATTACGGTTGATGCGATTTCAAGCTCTTCACTAACAAACGTATACTAATTCATTTCTATCTGCCAGCAAACAATATTGGAAGTCCTACCTCCGTTGTGTTCGTCATCATCATCTCGTATATTCATTTGCAAGTGATCATTACAGAGATCCCTGTCCCAGCAGCATTTGAAGTCAGTCGGATTGGCAAAATCTGGATTTGCTTCAGGCTAAATAATTTTATGGTGTTGAGAAAATACAATCGTAAATTCTTTCAATATATATCTCTTTCTTGCTCAATAATAATTTACTTGTATTAAACATAAAGCATAGATAAGGAAAGGCTGAAGTTTCATGGGTCAAGCGTCATATCTGTGGAATAAGAATGTCCAAGTATTCTGTTGCAAAATCTCGCTCAGTGACCCTACTAAAATCTCGGCTGGGGAACTTATAACGCGAACACCAGGGTGCATTGGGTACTGATAGTCTTATTTCTAATAGAACTAACTGACCAAGTGCCAAATTTTTATGGGGTGGGATTTCTGTGCGTCATGGAAACAAATCTATCAGCATTTTGTATAGAATTCGACGTCACTGTTTTGTATCTGGCCTATAGGACGACCATCACTGTTGATGTTTTTCCTTTAATTATTTATTTGTCGTCTTATCCGTCGAAATAAATGATATTCAAGATAGACCCATCGCATCTCTTTCAGTGGAAATAAAGAGATGTTTCTAGTTCTAACCGTATATATAGAACATATTTTCCTATAGTTTTCATAAAGTTTTTATTACGTGAAAACTGAATGTATCTATTGTTGATAAAAAATAAGACTTACATTGCATTGGTCAATGTGTACATTTAGTGATGACAAACAACCAGCTGTTTCCACTTCATATCCATCTATCAGTTCAAGTTTCCTGTAACATTTAGCTGAAAAATACAATAAAGATATGTGAATATGAAATTTGACAACTCATACTAGAGAGCTTCATGGTTTTGGCAAGCTATAACAAATGAGAGTTACAAAACCAAGAGGTCTAGGACTTCGAAATGGCCAGGGTAGGTGATGATTGTATTGGAAGTGACGTATTATTTTGGTAGTATTATTTTGGTCATTTTTACAGAGTAAGCGACCAGCCTACCTTTTCCCCCTTCTGTTTGGTTCATACATAATCCCAGAAACAAAATATTAAACCCATAGGTTGCATATATAATATTGTTATTGATGAAAAAACATGACATCGTGGATTTATTCAGCATCTGCATTGCTAGTTCAAAGAGAATGGGTAACCGAACGAATATCTAGTCCATGGACTTACCATCTTCCTTCAAAGTACATGTGGAATTAGACAATCCATTCTCGCAGGCGTTGATGCATCTGCAAATTTTTGCAATGTACGTATTTTCATCGTCGTCCATCGGTCCGAGCATTCTCGAAAGTAGCTCTCTATGCTCTAGCGAGTGAGGGATCACATGTATAGTTATGTAATAATAGTATAGATATCTGCGAGAAATACAACAAGAACTGTCAAATAATGAACTGGTAAATGAAACACATTTTGGATGTAGAATTGCAGAAGGTGTCTTAACCAATTGTGAATTTTACCCAACGTGATAAAATCATGTTGAACACGAACTGCATGATGATCAATTTATATAATTTTCGAGTAAATATTGAACAAAACAGAATAAGAATGCATCACCCAATTCCATAAATAGTAATTTTAAATACAATGAAAATATTGGACTAATAGTTACTTGTTCCTGAACAAATTTGGACGAGACACCTTATCAGAATTGCACAGTTAGAAAATAAAATAACATGAAATAACTGATAATAGATTGATTGCAGATCATAAACCTGTTTTAAATGATACTTAGTAACTATCCCAGGTGAGGTTGAAGGAGGATGACTAGCATCTGATCCTCGGATTGCTTATTGGAGTAGTATGAGATGAACAAAAAAAATTAAGCCTCATAAAACCAGACAATGAAATTGCTAGTACGAATGATCTATCAGCAGCAGCACGATTAAGTATGGTCATTGGTCAACCTGGCTTTACAAACTGGCGACTCAGATACTAAGTAATCCAGTGCCCTTGAATCCAGCCTCAAAACTTTTTCTCTTATCTGCCACATCATGAACTTCGAAATTATCAAGCGCGTTTGCATCGGGTTCGTCCGCCAAGACAAGCAGAGTGCAGCCAGGAAACACGGACAACATTCCAAGGGTAGCTTTGTCGTCTGTTAGACTCTTTGAATCGAGCCAAATATTTTGGTCGAAAGGCGGAATGGAAAAGAGAGACATGAGCTTAATTTTTAATTGTTTCAGCGTCCAATCAGAGGAAACGGTCAATTTTTTCTCTCCTCTCGTAGTGTGAGTACGTTTACTCCTCCGAGGAGCATTTTGTTCCATTCTTTGAGTGTCGAATGTCGAGTGGCTATTGTCGTCGGGTATAACCTTCCGGACGTAGATGTCCGCATCAACGTAATTTCTAAGACTATTTTCTCTTTCGATGGCGATGCCTGCGATACATTCGGAACAAACAGGGGGTTCGTAAATAAGATTCGCTTTTCTTTTCTTCTTTCCGTGTGTATGGGGTTTCGAAGATTCATCTGACAGTATATTCGCTTTGACTTCTTCATTCTGTGAATGTTTTGAAACTTCACTATTTGGATTTTGGTTTTTATCCACACCATGGTTTTCTCGAACATCCTTCTCTGATAATGTCTGATAGCTTGATTCCAGATCAAGGCTTTTTTTTAATCCGCAAATGTTGCCAGTCTCGTTCGTAACTAGACCGCATTCAACTATTTGTTTTGTAACCACGATTGCCTTATCAACTATAAAATTGGTTCTGATATACTCCCACTCACAAGGCCAAACCAGAACAGCGGTGGGAGCCATGGCGTCTCCGTCGCTGATATTCGTGCATGATACAGAAGGATCGCAAAGTAATTTGTCATGTGGGCAAAACAATATCTTATTCTTAATTTCAGACAAGGCATTTACCTTCACCACTGACTTCATGGATTCTCGCCAATCGGACACAAACTTAGAAGATAGAACATAAAACGAATGATCTATATTATCGTCAACGTCAAACAGATCTTGATGAGTAGGACGATTTTTATTTGTAAATAGATTTTGCAGTTTACTTTTTTGCTCTTGTTTCAACGTCTTCATAATATTAGCCATTTCAACTTCATCTTCTTCTACCATCTGGCACACGTTGCACGGTTGATATTCTCCAACCTGGTATGCGTGCACGCCAGGAAAATATTTTATGATTATGTTCCACACATCAGGTGGGATGGTGCGGATTTCTGATAGTTCTGTCGTCAGATTGCCATGTTCGCAGAGGAGGTTTTCATTAAATGTTCGCACGTCCTCGTTTACCTCGCAGTTCTCATCTTCTGAGCCGTTTTTCATCCTATTATCCGCATCAGATGATCCATTAGACTTGTCTTTTACTATGTTTTTCAACGCCATAGATTTCCAGTACCGCAAAGTCGATTTGCCTATATAATACGAACCGTCTTTATCACAGTCGTGAGATTTGAGCAACTGAGTCACAGTGTCATGATCTTTCTTCAACTGAATTTTGAAATGAATAGAGAAACATTGGCCTTCAACGCATTTCCGACAAAGGGAACTCTCTGAGATCAATGGATTTTCTTCGTCGCACATAGAATAGAAGAATCGTGCTACTGATTCTGGAATGCATTTCATCGTTCCAGCACGATCCGGATCAAGGTTTTTGTGAGAGCACAGAAGTTTATCTGAAGTAAATGGTTTTTTCATTGCTGTGGATTGATCTAACATCTGCTTCAGCCACGTTGTCGGCACCCAACAGAAGCTTTCCTTCGCACTGCCTTCTATATCATATAGAGATTTTATAAATCCAGCGGTCTTGATGTATTTCTCTATTGCCTCCTCGGTCTTTTTCTTCTCTTCTAAAATCACTGTATTCAGAGTCAGTTCAAATTTTTTGTTGTCCTCATCTACGAGTTCTTTCACTTTTGATGGAATGGCCGGCACCTCCTTTGCAAGTTGTCCACCTGATTCAGTCTTCTTGGTGTAAACGAGCATGTATGCATTTTTTGAAGAGTGAGAGTTTTTCTTCAGGCGGGGTTTTTTCGACGGCTTCGGAACCAGGTCCGATTCAAAGTCTGTATCTGTTACCGCATCTAAATCAAGGGTCTTTCCACTTTTCATTTGGACAATCTCCTCGTCGTTGAACCTGTACCACAACTGCGTTGTGCTGTCTTTGATGTGAGCGATGTAATGACCCGACGACGCGCTCGGGCCGCGATGAATTAAAACTGCGGTCAGTTCGTACAAAACATCCTCGGGTGAAACATTCTCAAGATTCACAAAGGGTGACATGTCGAGAATTTCAGGAAATGACACACACGTTGATAATTTTTTCTTTTTCCAAGTGGATTTGTCAAACACAAACCGCAAAAGCTGAAGATTGAGAGTACGCGGGAGAGACCTGACGATTATTCTACGAGAAGCATCTCGCTTACAATCGCAGCTGTTACAGTGATATTGATTCTCGCTTTTCAGCTGTTCTTCTTCGAAAAATTCAGTCAAACACTGAGAAACGTCTTTGTGACCCTGAATGCTCAAATCAAGTTCGTAAAATCGAGACGGCCTTTTAGAAACGAAGCCGCAAGTATGACATTTTGTGTGGTAATCGTATTGCCCGGAGAGCTCCGCACGAATGAGATCTCCAACAGAGGACGTGCTTTCCAGCAAACTGATCAAGAGTTTAGAAAATTCTTGAGCATCTTGTTGCAGTCCGGTATCAAGTCCCAGACATTTGATGAAATCTGTTGGGTCTATGTTCCTCCTCTTGCTTGTATGCAACAGCGCAAAAATCAATTGTAAATGACCACAGACGGTATGAGGCTGTTCTAGTCCAACTGCTATGGGTTCCTGAAATTGATAAACAGCTTTCCGGAATCCGTGATTGTGGAACCAGAGCTGCAAGAACGTATTGACGTAGCATGTCGCCCCAAGATTCGGCAGTCCCACAAACTCACCTTCCTGGCGAAAGGATTTATTGATTTCAAAAATAGTGGTTTCAAGCAGACTCTGATGGTTGCCACCAGCAAACCAGAACCCTTCTCCGAGACCCCTCAAACAGTTTGGATTACCGACACAATTCTTTCGACAAGACTTACATTTCCCAAGATTGAGACGGTACGCGGTACGAATGTCATTGTCCGTGATGTCCTCTGGTTTAACATTTTCAGCCCATTGCCAGACTTGTTTCGAGACAGGAACCTTCACTGGTGCCTTCTTTCTCATGTCGTCGCCGTTAAACGGTTTTTAGGCAGCGTCAGGCGTGCCTCATTCCAATGTAAAATCTCTTCAATATGCCTATTTTACAACAAACAATTTCCGTTCTAGAACAAACAATACATGTCAATTAGATGCCTTGCCTATCAGCCGACTTTATGACTGGCTGTATAACGCCATGAATTGGTAATAAATTGGCACAATGAAATACCTCCTATTTGAGGAAGTTTAAATTGTTTGCTTTCAGCTACTGCAATTTAAAGAGAGTAAATCAATTTAGGTAATGAAAACCCGAAAATTTCTCACAAAGAAATATCATAGAATGATCTTGTGTTGACTATCTACCTGAAAGAAATATTTCCGTTTGCAAGTTCTTGCGACAAACTTTCTTTTCTTTTATTTGGAAGTACAGCATCAACAAACAGATGAAATCTTTTACAACACATTTTACAATCTCAGTGCAGAGCATTATAAAATAAAGTGCTGTATTTGCTTTATCAATGAAGGGTCGAGCACAAGAGCATATGGATTTATTCTTGGCACAGTTTTTGTCAATCCACCATACTTGTGAAGGTTTAATTAGTCAGTTCCCTATTAAATTAGAGACTGCAAGATAAACTGAACCATATTCCGGGTTAATGATTTATTGCCATCAAGAGGCACTTGCGCTTGAAACTATCATAACTGAGTGGGTGTACAATAACACAGATAAGCTTAAGTGAATTAAGTAAATTTGAATTGGATTTAAAATGATATTTACAATATTAATGACACACAATTCAAAATGGTGGGATTGCCATTGCAATGATGTGTATCGCAACCATGAGCCATAACCATGCTCTACATTTTTTGCTATTGAGAAACTTGGTTCTGGATAATTTGAAGTTATTTGATCGACATAATATGCGCCTAATCCGGTAACTGCGAGTGCTTCAACCTCCAAATACGTAGAAGAATGTAAGATTTCGCAGAGAGATTACATAAACTCACATGCGGTACATGAATGCACAAACGGTAATAAACCAATAGTTAGTACCAAGCACATCTGTACACATAGAAGAAAATGGACATAACTTCGATATAATATAGCGAATAGACTAAGACAAACAAGACTGTAAAATCTGCTGCATTCCGATCAACCACGCTGAGGTAGATAGTTTGGGTATTGGAATGAAATACTAAATATGCTAATGTACAAACTCGTGTAAACAGCCAACTAAACAAACACGTTTGCCCCACTTATTAAAGAGTAAAGAGCAGTCAGACAATAAAGGATATGGCTGTAAACTGTGGCACACATCCAAAAGTGTTATTATAAACTGTTGTTTAGCAGCTAACATTGGCAATAGCGTAATACCTAACTGTTGAAGGTACCAAACCATTTCTCGTGGGAATGAACTCATAACTCAGAACTCAATGATATCTTGAAGAATGACAGATATCACTTGCATTTCTGAACAACATATTTTGGCGCCACAAACAAATCATACGAACCTACATACACTATATATCTCCTCCAAAATATTCTACGCAGCTTTTATCTCGAATATCTTAAACATTTCTTTCGCATTATGAACCTTCAGGTTCGAATTTCTTTACTGTCAAAACAGTTTATTATTTTATCAAAAGCGATAACAGTCGTTGGAGAAAACAAAAGTCGCTGTTGTTCCTGCTACCCCGCGTGCGTTGAATCAACCAGTTCCGACTTCTAACCGCAGAACTGCGATCGTACGTTCGTCCATGCAAGAACGGCCGATTACGGACGGCAATACGACAAAATCAAGATAAAAAGCCGGACGAAAGTACGAAAGAAATTGGGAAGCGAAGGCGATCTTATCGCGGCCTAACAACAATTATCACTTCAAGTAAGGAACAACATTAAAGCTAAGGAAACAAAAAAAAATACGTGAGACAAAGAGTTCACATAAAAGTCTGATAATGAATTCACGTACATGAATAGATACATCAGAGATATGGCGACGCGTCAATTGATTCTATTAAATCAGTCACACAAATGGCAATCGACCTCACGCTGTTTCCATTCCTTCAAGAAACCGAAAAGTGGACAGTTCTGGGGCTGGTGATAAATATTCACATATCTTCCATCATCTATTATTCAAATGCGACGCAGTTGCGGACCGGAAAACCAACAATGGCAGGTGGCCTACGTCAGAAATAATTTTTTAACCCATTCCTTAATACTGTGAATTTGCTACCACAGGAAAATGCAGTCAAGTTTATGTTGTGCAACCATTTCTAGCAAATACGCGAAAGGTTAAAGTTTAACAAGCTGAAAGAACCTCCTTCGATGGAATTCCAATCGCTGAAATTCTTCTTAACAATTCAAATAAGAAGAACTTCGCTAGATATACGATTGACGGAGGAATTCGGAAATAAGAAATAGGGCTTTCGCATGCCACCCCACTCCTATATTCTGTTGCTTGGCGACGAAACACGTGATAACTTCATCGCTCATTATATATTTCTCAATATGTATTTGTGCATAAACCAGACAATAATTTTTGCTCAGATAAATGACTTTTAACAGCGTAAGACGATGCGTCTACTAGCTAACTAACTAAACTAAAAAATACGAAAAAGATGAAACACAAACCACCGTGTCTGTACATATTGATCATATTAACGAATCCTGGCGAGACGGCGATGTAATTTAATGAAAGAGGGTTGTTATTTTCTTATCGCAGTGACGATGGGAATAATGAAGCGACGACCGATCGAAGACAATCGGACAATTCATAAACCTTCTCTACTGATAAGCAAAAGTGCTACAATTAAACGAATGAGACGACAATCAAGCTCTTGATTTCAGCGGGAAAACGGAAGCAATAGGGAGTACAAGGCAGACCTCATTTCAACGATAAGAGGGATATTTATTTTAAGAATATGCCGACCAAGGCATTAATCATTTACACGAATTATGGCAATATATCTATCACATTTAATTTTCTCTGACGTCAAATACAAGTACCGTATTGCTATTTAAGGCTGAGACCTATCGTCTGGACAGAAAATCCAGGAGAAAGCGTTATCGTTCCAGAAATAAGACAACGATCAGGAAACAGCAATGCATATTAGGGGTGCAGTGTCAACAGAAGAGCGTTGATAAAACTTACATGTGTTCATGTTATTTATTCGTAAATACGTTCTGTGATTCCAGAACTACTTGAGACAACATCCCGCAAGTCTGACATTTTGAAATTAGGAATAACAACACAGGGAAGTATTAACACACACGTCACCAGTCAGTATGTCGCTTTTGCAAAGAGAAGGAGAGTACGGTATAATAGAACAAGGCAAACTCATCGAAGCATGGAACGAACATTAACCATTGGAAAGCTCAAAGAATACTGACGCCGTGTTATTTAATGCGGCTCCGACCTGACTAGCGCGCCCAAGGCTAATTTTTACTACATACAGAGCATTACCTGGTTATTAAAACAAGGTAGGATACATTCATCGGTTGTACGAAACCGTCAGACCGACTACAAAGTTAAAAAGCCAACGCTTTCTTTTCGGGCCAGTCATTCTGGAGCCAGAGCGGGCCGATGAAATACCAAACCTACAGTACGGCTTTCGTTATTTTTCTAACTTGGTCGGCAGACGATAATGTTACACCATGATCCAAGCTCCAAATACCATATTACACTCCCTGGAAAATCACTTACATGAGATATCATGACTAAACTAAACAGAATCAATTACACATCAAACAATGTAATCCAAAGCCATCAGAAAGTTATTGCCCAAAAAAAGGAGAAAATGAAACAACAACTTCCTAAGGTAACAAAGATCTGAGTCTTTCTTAGTGGTAATCTGATCTATGATGCAAGAGTTCTGGCAACGTAAAAGATTGTTAAAACTAGTCAATACCATTCTGAACGACTTCATTATTTTGTTTGGTAAAACCAACATTACTTCGATTCTTCAGTAATTGCCCAAGGCATAAAATGCAGGGATATTTTGTTGAATTTAATATTATATTAATCTGATTTAATTACAACCCTATTCAATTGAAAACTTTAATAATAGTTCCTTCTTAAAGAGTTACTGATGGTTTGAAGAAGTTGACCTGGTATCTAATGCCTAGAAATATTCAGCAAACATTGTTATATATATATCTATTTAAGTTAATAGATTCCATATTTCAATAAAGACTTAAACATAAAAACTGTAGTTTGAATTATCATATTGGATTTGGAAAACATTCAGAGTTTGTCTTTGATAAATATTAACAAGCTAATATACTGGGATAAATATAGCTTGTTGCAACAGCTGATATTATTATTAATTTATTATACATATCATTCATTTAATTTATATAACTTGCCTTATAATATCAGTTGGTTACTGTTACTTCAATATAGCTCTAACTCAAAAAGATTCAGATGGATTGGGAGCCTCTATTATTCATCTGTATCTTATGATACCCATGGTCCGCACCATGCACTAAGGCCGGAAGATCTACGACATGTAGGTAAGTTACTTATCAGCGTATCGGCGTGGAGAACAATTTTCTTGCCGTACTGAAATTATCTGCTTTGGCTTCGTTGGACCTCAGGAAACAATGAAATTATTTTCTAGGAGGTATAAGAGTTGAACTTTCTTCAATTCATTTTATCTTGCATATTTACCAGCAATTTATATCTCTTTATTATGATTTTCTCCCATTGTTATATATATGTAATGAAACTAACAATAAAGAGAAATGGAAAGAGACACGGAACCACAGCATAATTTAGCATTATGTAGAGATAAGTTTTCGGGTATAGGCGTAACAAATGTTTCTACGTAGACAGGACTGTATGATTGCCCTGGTGTACCTTGGTGGTAGGTTTACATGTAATGTACCTTGGACAGCAACAGCATATATTACCTGTGATGCTTAAGATAACACATCCTCAAATACACAGATCTATAGTTGATCAATGAAAAGAAATCAATATATAATATATACCTTAACTCATCTCACTCTCATCCATAACCTGGAGTTCTGCTGAATTACCATTGTCGCTTAACTCGTATTATTCCATACTTCATCGGTGTACATACCTTACTACGGATTCAGCGATCGAATATTCACCAAATTTTGTACAGAACTTCTATGTCAAATGTTTTTATCATAAGGTAAATAATCAGCCTGCAAAAATAATAAATATAATTAAGAATGTACCTATATATATGAACTCAAACCTGCATGGTTACATAGACTAGAAATTTGCAACATATCAGCTTCAGAATAACTTTAATTAACTATACCAACGCGCGCAGCTGCAACACATTTCACACAAAACTGTCTGGAATGCCTATTCAAAAAGCGTCCGCCATGACGATCAGAAAAAAATATTCTTCATCTTCACCATATGTAAAGTGAATGGAAATCTAAAGCGGATGTAAATAAAATGAATCCCACTGCCCGACTCTAGGACCGAATACGTCCTTCATTTTCCACACGACATCAAATGATCCAGGTTCAATGTCCGTTCTGGTACAGACACTTCAAATTATGAGTATGAGCAGACCTGTCTCGACCACTGTCCCTTTCTATATAAATAACACACATCTTAACTATGTCTTTTTTTAGTAACTAATGATAAGTTGATTGTGAAACGCTAATTGCATGCATGGCTTACAGATATTGTCCAAGACAGCACTGTAGGAAAAGTGTTAAATCAATACACATCTTATTATTATGTTATTAGATTGGAATTCACACAACAATTCAATTCAATTCAAATAGAACTGATGCTGAAAAAATTAAGGCCGCAGCACCACTGAATGATAATCTGGAAGCGCCAGCGGTAGTTGTTGTAACAACTGTAGATCTTATATTTGTGGTTGCTGAAAATTTAAAAATACTGTTACTATGGGGTTTCGATGCAACCAAATGAATAGGCGTTGACCAAATAGGAGAAAATAATGTTTTACCAGTAATATTCCCAGCAGTGGAAGCATATGTGCTTGTTTCTAACATTGGTGTTTGACTAGAATCATTCACGGATGTACTTGGGGGTGCACCAGTGGTGGAACTTGAACTAGTAATCTCAGGAGTAGACGCAGTAGTAGTAGTGTTTACCATTGTAACTGCAAGTATAGAAAGCATGTCACAATAATACTCGTCTGATTTATCATCACACATAGTAGCTTACTGTTATTAATCCATTCTTCAAAAAATGGAACAAAAGTGTAATATCCAGGCTGTTGAGGCCGGCCACATCCCATTCCAAATGAAACGATACCAAGCTGATACCAAGAAGACTGTCCAAAACATACTAATGGTCCCCCAGAATCACCCTTTGGAGAAATCATAAGATCTAGTTTTTGAATAACACACTACATGCTAAGCACATCTACTGCAAAATCCATCGATTGAAGATTTCACCTGGCATGAATCAACACCACCAGATGGATAATTTCCACCACAAACCAAACGATCAGCATCATATTCATTCAATGATGCCTTTTCACAAATGTCCTGTGACAGGATAGGGATCCTTGCTTGACGTAGAATACTAGACGTAGATCCGATTTCCACTTCAAAAGAAATCTTTAGTTACTCTGATTTTCCAATGAAGATGATCATAGCAGGGATAACAATACTTACTAGTTCTGCCCCATCCAGTTACTACACAGATATCTCCAACTGGAACTGGAGTAGATTTTGGATTTAAACATATTGTCTTGATGTAGCTGTTGAAGATAACTGCATTTTCCAGCTCAAGTAAAGCGATGTCATTACCATCTTTAGAATTCCTGTAAAATTCAATTACTTTACTATTATCCATCTTTCAGTTCAGATATAATATAAATTATAACACTGTACGGAGTCTGACTGAATTTAAATATTATTTCATTCTGTCGCTTTCTGGAAACATCATTTCAAATGTTTAGATATCTAAGCGGATTTGAAACTGAATTACATGCAAAGAAAGGATATCCTATACTATATTAATTCATAATGTTAATTATTCCTTGATCAGGACGAATACAAAAATCACCCAGCCTCATCACCCCGCAAATGTTTATATCATACCCTATATAAATTTAAAGGACATTGTATTCACAAACTTGTATAATGGATGTATATGGATAGCTATGACGTTCTCGATTGTGACATTCTCGATGAAACTGGATACATCATGCTCTCCAAGTATCACACTCAGTTCGTTGGGGCTGTAAAGAAATAAAATTCCCAACGGATTGATATAGTAATATTCCAAACAAAATAAAAACAGATTATTTACCCTCGACTTATCACACAATGCGCTGCAGTAAGCACCCAGTTAGCATAAATTAGAGAAGCTCCACAAATTGGAAATTGTCCGTGAATAGGGATATAATTTTCTACGATGCCAACATGCCATGGCCATGACCCACGGACAGAAAAACTTCCGCCAATAATACGAAGATCCTGTCGAATAATTTGTACGTAAAATGCAACAGTGAAGGATTTATGAAAATGAATACTGAAAGTATTACCAGATGATTTTTAATAGGCTGAAAAAAATGAATCTTACCCACAGGAATTGCGCTTCAACTACTGGAGTTCCGCATGTTTCCGGTTCAAGCTCTAGAATAAAATGGTAAAATTTCATCTACAAATGCTTAGGAGTTGCTACTCGAATTGCATGCGTGCAAAATTTTGATCATTTCAAATAATTCCTAATTTTCTCACGGCATTCAATTTCATCACTTTTGTCTTTGCAATCAAATGTCTTATCACACTGCTTTGTCTTATCAATGCATGTTCCATCCCAGCAGCGATATTCAGCCGTCAAACAGTTTTCTGTTTCAATATTTAAAAGTTATGCAACTGTTCTTCATGAAATTTAGGTATCTATCAAATACAATAAATCATTACCAACAGCAATCCAAGTTAGCTTGAAACCACGGAAAGCTACGCCTTCATCACTTTTGAATTCAACAAAAACTTCATTTGAACTGGATTCAAACGCACGTATAGTTTCGTTTAACCCGCAAAGGACATCATCAAAGACCTAAATCAAACACTGATAGCTGAGTGACACATTAGGATGGATCCTCTTTTTGAAGAGGAACAAATCAAAAGGAGTGACTAGATTCTTAAAAATAAACTTTGTTCACAGCGACAGCAATTTACATATTTATTAGTAAAAACAGCATTAGCATATATTAGATTTTGAAGTGCATTACGAATG
This sequence comes from Halocynthia aurantium, assembly GCA_013436065.1. Lineage (NCBI taxonomy): Eukaryota > Metazoa > Chordata > Ascidiacea > Stolidobranchia > Pyuridae > Halocynthia > Halocynthia aurantium. Next base: position 35,044 of record QXVX01004910.1, on the reverse strand, counting down.
CGGACATAGTGTTTCAATATACTTTTCAAATAACTGCTGTGACTTGGTAACTCCATGCTGTCATCATATTGATATGATCATAAGGTCGATTACGAACTTGTAAGCTCATCTCAAATATTGAACTTGATTAGCATAAAATAACGTATCTTCCCCTTTGATACTTACCTTTCTTGCTGATGATGAATTACCATCATACATAACAAGGTAATCAAAATTGCATGGATACTCGACATCGAAGTAGGTGAAGCTGATTTGAAGAAGCTTATCAACAAAAAAAAGATTAATTTTGAGGTGTCGATGTTCTACCTGAAAACACTGTTTATCACAGTAATATCAAAACAAACTGTAGCAGCTGACCGTATTCACAGGTCCACGAAGAAGCCAAGAACATGTAAGATTATGGGAATATGATCCATCAGCGTTGGTTGGCAAAATTATTTCGCCTGATGTACCTTCCTGGAGTTGATTTTCCTTACAGGCTTGACGTAAAGTATTGAATGTATGAATAAATAGTAAAAACGAACATGCAAGAACAGAAGATTTCCAAAACTTGAAAAGACTTACAATTTGTTACTNCACATTAGGGCCTCGGTGTGCTTTTTTACCTGGATAAATCCTCTTTTTGAAGATGAACAAATCAAAAGGAGTTCTTAAAAATAAACTTTGTTCACAGTGACAGCAATTTACATATTTATTAGTAAAAATAGCATTAGCTCATATTAGATTTTCAAGTGCATTACGAATGCGGACATATTGATTAAGTATACTCTTCAAATTACTGCTGTGACTTGGTAACTCCAAGGTGTCATCATATTGATATGATCATAAGGTCGATTGCGAACTTGTAAGTTCATCTCAAAAATTCATCTTGATTAGCATAAAATAACGTATCTTCTCCTTGATACTTACCTTTCTGGCTGATGATGAATTACCATCATACATAACAAGGTAATCAAAATTGCATGGATACTCGACATCGAAGTAGGCGAAGCTGATTTGAAGAAGCTTAATACAAAGAAAAAGATTAATTTTGAGGTGTTGATGTTCTACTTGAAAGCACTGTTTATCACAGTAATATTAAAACAAATTGTAGCAGCTGACCGTATTCACAGGTCCACGAAGAAGCCAAGAACATGTAACATTATGGGAATATGATCCATCAGCGTTGGTTGGCAAAATTATTTCGCCTGATGTACCTTCCTGGAGTTCATTTTCCTTACAGGCTTGACGTAAAGTATTAAATGTATGAATAAATAGTAAAAATGAACATGCAAGAATAGAACATTTACAAAACTTGAAAAGACTTACAATTTGTTACTGTAAAGACAAATGAAATAATATTATATAGCAGCAATGTTAACTGATATATCTATATGTGCACAATCTAAGCAGTATATGTTACCTTCATTTATCCACGGTAAATAGTGTGAAACTCGTGTAAAAAAGACAAAATCACCACATGTAGTTCCAAATGCGGTAATACCCTGAATTTCCCAACGACCTTTCACTAAGCACTGGAGGGCACCGCCAGAATCTCTCTGTGTGGGAAATTCAAAAATAAAATTAGCTTATAAAACAATGGAGAAATTATAGAGCTGTTCTGTTCAAAATCGGGCATATTTTTTTATTTTTCTCCACGCAAAAAGGAGTTTAGGACCATGTATTGCCGTGAAATCATATCATATTCCAGGAGAACCTGCTTCTTTTTGGAAAATGGGGAACAGCATGGAATGAAGTAAACAAAAATAATCGCTTTCCTACTTACACCACAAACATTGGATCTTCTATCCATATTCCCAGCACATATTATATTGATGGGAAGTGTTTCTTCTGTATATGAAGGAACGAGACTCCTATAATTTTTAATGCATTCCGCATCTGACAAGATCTTTATTTGTAATTGCTGCAGTACATCTGAAACTCTGCTCGGAGGATCCTGATCTGTACAACGAATCAAATAGGTGAATTACCAAACCAGAAATAGGCAATAAACATTGTTTTGATTCTTTTTAAAACTTATGATTAATTTGTTGAAATATTCTAAAATTTAGCAAAAGCTTGCTAACGACTTGCAAGGTCAGTGACTTATGACTCACTTGTTGCTAGAAGTCAATTACTTAGGCTCTGGACCAGATCATGCATTTATAAGCAACTTACGGATCAATCCATGCCCAGTAACAATACATGTGGTGCCTGGTGGTAGGATTGGGGCATCGCTTTGTGGGAGACAAATCGGCTTAATCCACTTGGTGGGAAAAACAGCTTCCTCAAGTTCTAGCAGACCAATGTCATCCAGGAATCTGAAAATTTACAAATCATATTCCTTTTTGATAGTTAGTTTTAACAGTATGTTATGAATACAAATTATGATCTTTTATCCAATCTCATAAAAATGGACATTTCAGAATGTAGACTGAGCTATATCTTGTTATAAGCAGGTTCCTCTGTTTGAATCCTGAAAGCCGAATCTGACTGATAAAAGCACTGAGAGACAATACACTGAGAAATGCACTGCCCTCTGAAAACTAGGAAATCTAAACATTTAGCTGTAGTCTTATTTAGAATGATATCTGTATATCAGCATACTAATTCTGTACCACTGATCTTACAAATTATATGATGGGTGTGCTACTGAGCTGGTAACGTTCAGGTCTCTTTGTCTCTCGCTTGTGTCCTTCAGACTATGATCACCCAGTTTTACAAAGTATTGTCCGCCTCTAAATGGAACAAAAATCATGCTAGGAAATGATTTTAAAAATATTAATATCAGAAGCACTAAGGAGATTACTTACATTGAACAATGCGCAGCAGTTAAGACCCACTTATCATTGAACAGAGTTCCTCCGCAGACAAAAATTCCATTTTCGAATATAGATGCATACCAAGGCCAACTTCCCTCTGTTGCATCATGTCCATTGACTATCAATGGGCTCTGTTGAACAAAATTACTTGTAATATGTAGTGCAGAAATTTATTTTCTGGGAGTTAAATCCTTACCCAGTCGAGAAAAGGTGCAATTTCTTGTTTCCCACAATCATCCATACCAGGTACTGCCAAAACTTTGTTGAGATATAAAATAAGAAAAACATTTTGAATATAATAGGATATTGATATCAAAATAAAGTGATAAAAAAACTACCGCATTGAATCTCATCATCATTGTCAGGACATTGGGTTATTTGATCACATCTTTGACTGGATGGAATGCATGATCCATCTGAGCAACTGTACTGATCACTGTTACATTGAACTGAATAAAAATGAGTCGCGATGAGTGATTTTAAAATTAATTTAACAAGTAACAGGTAAAATATGAAGCAATTTACAAATAGTTGTCCATGTAAAATTGAATCCAACTTCTTGAAATGAGGTGTCAGTTTCAAATTCCACAATAATGCCATTTTCAGCAGATATAAAATCTGCCGGGGCAATTGTTCCACAAAGTTTCTTGTTGAGATACTAAACACATATATAACATGAGAGAAAACCAAGAAAATTTTGTTTTAAATACAGTATGTCCATATAAATCCAAGTAACAAACTTTGGGTGCTTGAGTGTTGAGCCCATCATAAATCAGTAAGGAATCGAACATACATCCATCAGAAAATTCAATGTTGAATTTGGTACTGAATCTCACAAGCATCCTCTGAAAGTAAGTTAGATATCTCAGTTGAGCATTATTTAATTACTGAAACCATTAAGTGTTTTATTTATTCACCGTTCCCGGAGAAGTTGTGATGTACCACCTTCTGCTTGTGAGTGGTTCATACAAATTTCCACTGTTAGGAGATGATAAAGTTCCATTGTCTGAGTCAGTGATGGTCTGAAATCCTATTATAACAACCATAGAACCAAAGTTAACAATACACAGCACATGTATGCTTAAAACAGCAAAGTTTATGTGCAATTTCAGGTGAACTCAACATATATAAAAAACAAAGCAATTCATTTTATCTCACATAGAGTTCAAGTGAAATCAACAATGTGCATTCAAATCCATGTACTATATTACCTTGATCCCCATTGAATGCGCTGCCATCCAAAACTAGAAAAGAATGTAAGTACAAACACATCAATCTACAGATGAACAAGCTGTGTTAATAGCATTTAACTCACAGCTCTGAATATAGGGAATGAAGCTGGAAACTTGAGTGTGACCATACTGCAGTTTTGGTACAATTCCACATAGAGTTCCGAAAGATACCAATCCGATAACCACCCATTTGCCGTTCAAAAGCTGAATGATAGGTCCACCGGAATCACCCTTGTTAAATAAGAATGGATCATCAGCACACATGTTGAAATCCAACGCCATTGAAAACATGAAAACTAGGTCAATCATTATTAATCTCAAATTCTTAATTACAACAGGAACAATAATCGAACTGAGTTCGAATAATAGAGTTCTAGAAAATATCATTGAGATAACGCAAGATTTGATAACGCAAAGATTTCAATGCAAAATGTTAACTGGAAGGAATAAATGTTGTAAAAAAATAATATTATCACTATCTTTTTCCCAATATTCTCGTAAATGTTAGTCGTGTTTGCGATATTTATTCTAGTCATCGACCAGAAGTTGGCAATACTGGCATATACAAGCAGCAAACATACGAAACAAGAGCTTGCTCCTCCAGTATCAAAAAGCCCGACACAAATGAGCTTTGGTGATAGATCTTCTCTGAAAATTGAAAAATATTCTTTGCTGCATGCTTCAAAATCGACGACTCTCACTCGAACCTGACGTAATACATCTGGATAGTGATTGCCGCGAATTGGAACTGTAATTATTCAAATCTATTGTAATAAACAACTTCCCTAAAATACAGTAATTTTGTAAATAGTTGAATCCGATATGAATACTCACATGTTGCGCCCCATCCAGTAATTAAAGCATGTGTATTTGCGACAGGCTCCAAATTACCAGTGGGCAGGCAGATTGGTTGAACCCATGCAGTTCTTCTGATGGAGGAGGAAAGTTGCAACACAGCAATATCATTTCCATTAACGAAGCCACTCTGAGATCGGTAACTACAAATTCATATGAGTATGAATATATAAGATGAGTGGATAACTAATTTAGCTTGAAAACATAACGTATGCATACTCATAATCATGGTGTACAAAAGTCTGGTTAACAAATATGTTTTGCTCTCTTAAAATATCTCGAACTGCCAGATTGTAATTTCCGAGTCCAACTACCAACTGAGAACCAGCTCTAAAATTCAAAACGAGTATTACAATAATGATGATACAACAACAATATATATGGATATGGTTAATATGAACAATACCTCTTTTCTCCAGGCAATATACAATGAGCAGCTGTCAAAACTAATGTATCCGCTATCAACACACCACCGCAAGTGATTCGTGTTCCTCTGTCAGTAATATAAAAAAGAATAGCTTGCCATGGCCAAGATCCTTGAACCGCCTCAGAACCTCCAATTATGCGTTGATCCTGGTTATATCAATGACAGTTCAAAATATAACTGCAAAGTACCAAACAGTGATTTCAATTCTACATTACCCATTTGAAAACAGGAGAAATAGCCTGTGTTCCGCAAGATGTGGCAGAGGTCTCATTTGCTGTTAAAATTCAATTCATATCAGGAAACAATTTCACTGAATCCTAATCATAAACACTTACTACTGCATTCAGCTTCGTCTGCGATGTCCTGTGAACAATCCACCTTTCCATCGCATTGCAGCGACTTAGGTATGCATTCGTTATGCCAGCAACGGAATTCATCAGTTCCACAAGCAGCTAAGTATAGATACAGAATACTTGAATGAATAGATCATCCAACATGCATGCATCATTTATCTGTATCTTACTGTGTTACTGTGTCTATTTGTGTTTTAGCAGAAAATGTTTGGGACCTAGAGTAGTGACAAATATTCTTTCAATATGGTATGATGTACTGCACTTAATAAAGCTGGAATGTCACCTTCAGTTGTCCAGTTGAATGAGAATCCTACTCCGTGCATTTTGTCTTCACTATGGAAGACAATCGTCAATGTATTCCCGGTGGAAAGAAAGCCTCGAGGATGATATATGCCACAGAAATCTTCAGCAGTATACTGAAAAAGAGGAATATATTATTATTCAAAACGACAATATATGTGATGCATAATTATATCCACTCAGTTGAATACCTTGGGTGATGCCGTTGATGGGCCATCAAATATTTGCAGATAGTCCACACTGCAATCAGATTCTAATGGCTTGTATACGTTGAAGGGATTATTAAACCGGACAGCAATGAGCTAATAAATTCACAGATAGAGAGTAGAATTAGCCTAGATGTTACATTGCAAACTAACGATTAATTTAAAAAAGTATTGGTATCATCAGTAAAATCATATAAGTAGATATAGCAAAAACAAACAGTTAACTCCGGAGCTTCTATATGCCAAGTACAATGGTGGTTGTCAAGATATTCCATAGGATAGTATGGTGAAGTTATTACTCCAGATGTACCATTGATTCTGAAAGGCTCGTCACATGTTATGATATCTAAAAATGCAAGATTCAATGACATCATTCTTCGATTTGATTTTAATCCTCATCCCTATATGCTTCCCTTTACTCGAAAAAAGAAATGTTAAAAAAGTGTTCTGGGATTTTACAGAAAAACTCTGCTTATGGGTAAGGGTTAAGGTGAGGCTTTGTCTAAATTTGAATTACAATTCGAACCTGGAAATATGCTGTAGATTGCTACAATAGTAGTACCAATAAGTTGACCATAACACTGCAGTGGTAGAAATGAACTAAAATATTAATTTTCCGAATGCTATACTAAACATTGTAGGCTTGAATCATACATACACATACACATAAACATGTACATATACATACAAACAATTTTCCTTCTACTTTGAAGATGAAAAAATATTTATTTAAACGGTATACTTGCCTAATGGTCCATAATTGAAAGAGAATCCAGAGAAAACATTTGACACGTCGGTTGTGAATGAGATTAGGACTTCACTGGCTGGTATTTGAATTATCTCAGGTGGTTTAGTCCCACAAACTGGTACAGCTTTTGTCTGCATTGATAAGGTTACAGAGTAGAGAGTAGGTTACAGTGCAGTCAATTATCTTTAGTTAAGACACTTCTACAATACTTTTACAAAGACTTAGTTTATTTTTCAATTACCAAATTCACTGTTGAAAATACCAGACGATCATATGGACATAGCATTGCGATTGAACCTTCCATAGCGAGATTTGAATTGATTTCAAAAGCGAAAAACTGAAAAATAAATGAGTGTTTTTTTGTGGCAGAGCAGCAAATAACAGGCTCGTAGAGAATATATACATATTTCATATCACACATTGTTCACCCTACCTTGTCTTCATTTCTTATCTTCCAACTATAATTCAAGAAATTGGTATAGTTCTGGGGATAATTTGGCGAAGTTATCACTCCTGTAGTAGAATTAACGTCAATCATAACCGGAGATGGAATGATACTCTCATCTGTCAACAAAATGAATCAAAAGCAATTTTAATTATTAGATATAAGTGTTCTAGTAGTATTGTGGTCTTTCTCGAACCCGGTTACGTTAGGGTAATTTGGGTAGTTTGGGTGAGCTTACGTTAGGCTAGTGCACTGATAATGGTAATCTCTCCGAGCCCCTGTAACCTATTACCTGTATACTAAAGTTTGAATCATCACAAATTAAATTTGACATCAAATCATTCACGGCACTTTAAAATATCTTATGAGAAATCCTCTACGGATTAGAATAAATAAATAACCGAAACGGTGGCAAAACTAGCAGACGTGTATAGTTGTACTTCTACTGTATTAAGACTATGGTCTCAATTTAATGACAGGCAACCTACGCCTGGTGTTTATGGAAGAAAGCGAAAGTTTCTAAACAGAGTCAATAATCTACATTCTACAAGATGCGTCGAGAAAGTTATGTTTTGTTGCTTATTTGTACTAGCTAAAATGAATGTTAGTTAGCAATAAGTTATGCTCTTTTACTCGGAATCGAAGCGGATTAAATGATAGTAGACTTAGTTTATAATTTTTATTTGATTCCACACAATTTTCGGAAAAGTCTATAATTTAATTTCCAGTCCCCGCTACTAATAATGAGAACCTATTGCCACTAAGATCATGATACTAAGAAATTTTTGAAACACATCATGCGATTCCGGAACGCTTCAGTAAACCTTGATAGTTTTAGAAATTCTTCTCGTCGGTCACGTGTGGCTGTGCGATATTTTCTATAATTCACTGCTTTCAGTATAACTCACGAAATAAATGTTAAGCAGCGCTATAAATACGCATGAAATGGAGGTCCCCTTAGTTTATGAAAAGTATATCTAAAAATCTTCAATAACGCGTTTTTCAATATATTCAGATGGGATATTGTTGACTTTTATAATTTCAATGTTCCTTATCCGTAATTTATGATATCAGTGAGGTCTAATCTGATTGGGGAAATGTATCCAAACTGAATAAAATCTCATTGGAACATACTTATTGCTTGCCATTGCACCGAAAATCCCGAACCACGAACGAAAGGATCAGTAGCAAATATCAGGGATAGTGACCTGCCTATCGAAAGATAGCTTAATGCTGGAGTCTGTCCACAATATTCCTGTGTGTGAACAATAGGCTACATGTTACGATTACGAAATTTTGTAAGTGTTCTAGATGTAATGATACAAGTAATTAATTTGAGCCCTTACCAGAGATATGTTACCTTCGACGATTTGTACAAAATCATAACAGAGGTGTCCTTGAATTCCTTCTACATCAAATGTGCGATTGAATTTCAATGAAATTCTCTTTTTTACCAATTAAAAATCAATTTCTTTAATATTATATTGTCTGTGTACTAGGAAAAGCATGAGAAAGTCTCACCATGTTCTGGTCAACGTGTATATTCCATTTACACTTCACATTGTTCGGATAAAGATCTGGATAGCCGGGTGACTCGATCGTGCCACTGCTTCCAGTGACATTCATTTCAGAGGGACAAGCATCTTTTTTGAAAAGGAATAGCATAATAAGATAATAGTATTACAAAATGCGGTGTTTGAGTCACTCAGCCGTCAGATCGTGATATACGCCTGGGCGCTCGCGCCACAAAAATGAAAACAGGACTAAATTACCTTTAGTATAAACGCTGTTATGCACTTACTATAAGCAGCGAGAGGAAAATCCTGAAAATTCTCACAACAGAGTTTTATGCAACATTAAATTAATTCACCTGATCCGACGATAACGAGCAAAATCACAGCAATAGCGCTTATCATCGGCATATTACAGGTGTATTGAATAACCGCCTGAAAATAGAATCCATTCATTTAAAAATGACGATCAGTGAATTGTTTTTCGATTTATCTAAACACTGGATTTTCCCTTGTTATTCATCAATTCATTTTTCCCATTCGTTTACTATTCGATTTATATCATATGCCTGTCTCGTTGAACAATACAAGAACTTCTCCTCATTAAATCATATGTCAAATAACAAAGAACTAGTTTAACACATTTGTTTGTAAAATCGGGAGTGTCCTGAAACGAATTCCAGATTAGACTGTAAAACTGTAGACTATAATAAAGCCTTTCACGATAAGACAGTTTACTAGGATCTCACTAAACTTTTAAGGGTCATTGGATTAAATGTGATATCTCATGGAATTCCAGTGATAAATCTAACTACCGGTATTCAACACTACACTAAGATGAAGTTTTACGAAACAATGAGCAGGACCTATAAAATGATGCCCTAGGACCTTAAGTGTACAGGCAGAGTAGAAAAGCAAGACAAATAGAAATGAAGGGAATCAAATCCTAATTATGTTTCGCTCCTGCTCTCTTACTATATAACTATGCATTCAAGGTAGCTCTGTGTATTTGTAAAACGCGCTGCGGATGCTTCTTAACCTAAGCTTGGAACTCGACAGCTCCTCTACAGATTCTTAATATTACTTGATACACTAACATACAAACTTCTATATATAATGCAGTATTTTGCAGCGAATGGTATTTCGCTACGGCGGTTGTTCTCAGCCGGAACGCAAACAAGAATGCGACTATTTAGGTTTTACTGAGCCGTGAAGTATTTTTCATAGAACTGTTTCTGAGGTTGTTGTTCTCAACTCAGTTCTTAGAAAAAAAGGATCCAAAGCATATCATTCAATTGCATGCGTCATATTTGAGATTATTTTTAGCGTATTGTATATAATCTTGAAATGGGAAAAACCAGTATGATTAGGTTATCATTAGCAAATTCATACGCCACCTCGACACCGTAATTACCCCAGCAACAATATTCAAAACACAATATATTACAGTGCATACATCGAAAGACCAACTTGAACCCATATATTTGTGAAAAATCAGCTGAATAAACAGGTGAAGGATAACTCACAGAGCATATGTTGTCCATCTGGTTTTCGTAACAATTCGGTGAGACGGTAAAATAAGACTTTTGTATAATTGCAATATTGGGTAATTCTTCGCTTATTTTATACTCAATAATGTGACATGTGTGATCAGCACTACTATAAACTTATACCCCCTACTACCTAAATTATTTAACGCAAGGCTGACAATGGATCCTATGAGCACTTGCAGTTGGGTTTCGGCCTCAGAATCGGCTTTCCATAATAAACAGAATTCAAGATGAAGTCTAATTAGGTACAGATGTTGAGTCAAATATGCGCACGCTCATAAAGAGACAAAAAAACACAAGGGACTACTGTATATTCACATATCATCTAGCAAATAGCATATGCTGTTACATATAATATATATGGTTCGCATCAGTGGTAAACCCCGACTACAGTGGACAGCACCTTCATCGAATATTACAGTCGTGTCCAACAGTGGAGATCACGACATTATAGACCAGTGGTTCTTAACAGGGGTTCGATCAACCCCCAGGGGTTCGATGAGTCGGTCTCAGGGGTTCGGCAGAGGTCAAGAATTCTAAGACTATTTTCAAGAATACCATTTTCGGCAAACGAAAAAAATTCATCCACAAACATTTCAAAACATATTCTTTCTTTAGTAACATTTATCACGGTGTGTCAGATTCCATACTATTTGGATAAAAGTGTATGCCTAAATGCTCGAACAATGATAGTATGAGGTTCTACTGTTTATTTTTTTTAAGGTTAATCATTTCGCGCGCCTAACAAAAATAATCGCGAATCGCGGCCAGTGATGCAAGTTGTCCGAACAATTGTAGTACGAGGTTCTACTATTTATTGTGTTCTTTTCACCATTTCGCGCCTAACATTTTCCCGTATCATACCATTAACGTTCAAACTACAATAGCTGGTGTTTGAGAATGAGTAAAAGGCGTGCGTATACAGTACTGTGGAATTTTAAATTTAGGTCGTTAAGTTTGCAGAAGAGCATTCAAATCGAGCGACAGGCCGAAAGTTTCAAGTGGACGAGTTGATGGTACGGCGATGTTGAAATAAATAGAAAGTTTGTTAGAGTTTCATATTGTCTGCTGTTTGTGACATTGCCGTAAAAAATGACTCTAGGTACGCTACCCTATGTTGAAGTGCGGCTTATATAACGAAGGGTTCGGTGAATGCACTGATGAAGCTTGCAGGGTTCGGTACCTCCAATTGGGTTAAGAACCACTGTTATAGACGAACTACATTCTTTATAAGCTATATCGCAATGAACATCAATCATGTATTTTATGTTTATCAATGTACTTATGCAGATACAATATGAACAAAAGATATTATATTTTACCTTATCGTAACTGTTTCGTAACTCCAAGTTCTTGTCTTTCATCATGTAGATTTATGTCCGTCTTTTATTCTATTATCGGACATCCCCATGTCATATCCTAGGCACAGATTTCTGTTAGTTGTAGATCGATTATTACTTACCGTATATTGACAAAATTTACGACATGCCTATTAGTATATTCGACATTCCTTTAAAATTTGGTTTTAAACTTGAAGCCGCTCTAAGCTCGTATCTCATATATATATTTACGCTGACGACTTTCTCAACTTTGAAAATATCGTATTTTTCCATAGAAAGATTGGCTCGCTAAGGCTGATATATAGTTTTGCTTGATGTGACTAAATTTCGCCATATTAGTATAGTATTGAGCGAAATAGAATACACTACATATAGGCATTTATTTAAATGAAAGAATACTATCATCATTTCATGCAAATCGAAATTTGGAATCTATATGATTATGACCTTTAGATGTACAGACAATGAAAGCTAGGTTGTTAGTCGAGCTATACTACGTTTGTTAGTGCAGCGCAGGATTATGTTAGTAGTGACTATAAAGCTAAAGCACATGCCTCTATATAAGATCGGAGTTCTTTTATATATCCAGCTTAGACAGGACATTCATCTTCAAGATCACTGTAAATAATTAACATTGATCACAATCACAAATAGTTGGAACAAGTAACAAATACACCGCCCTCTGGGCAGTATTAAATCCTTCTGAGGTGTTACAAGCGAATACAGCCATCACACAGAAAGATTTAGAAGGTCTGGTCTAAGTCAAAAATGATTGTTTGAAGATAAAGGCCATGGCATACATCGTTCTGGTAATATTTCATACGAATTCTACAAATTCCATTTTACACAAATGACGTCGAAACAGCTCATAGTTTACACAAAATTTTAAAAAAATCCACATATAAATCCATGCGAACTCATGGACAAAAAATAAAACTGAAAGAAAACATAACCTCCTATGGAAGGTTACATGAGACTTACCGCTGTGTGCACGAATCCTTGTAGCGATTGTAGAAATCAACCCGTTCTTGGTATATCTCCTGATCCTTATCCCAAATATTGATTAGTCTGGATGCATCTGAAAGTATTACTTGTTATAAAGAGAGATTTCGAAAAAAATATGTGAAATCCACTCTACATTAAGAGAATGAAAATAAAAAACTTACACTTGTAAGTTCCCTTCACGCAGTGACAGATGTTGCATCTGAATGCATCTCTAAAACACATTTGCTCACCAGAACAACACTGAAATGTGTTATTAGACGGACATGTAAACTGTCCTTGCCACAACTCGACAGTGTCAGATTCTATGCATCCATCCCTAAATAAAACATTATAAAAAAATAACACCAGCAATAAAAAATGGTTATTACAATAGGAATATTGCATTCAATGGAAACAAGTAATTTAACATAGAAGAAGAATGAACACAAAACTATATTAGTACCGTATTTCTTCGATTATAAGCCGCGGCTTATATTCTTTTTTTTCATCATTTTGTGCGGCTTATAATCAAAGGCGGCTTATAATCAAGGGCGGCTTATATTGTTTTTTTTCATCATTTCGTGCGCCGCACAAAAATACTCACGAATAGCGGCTCGAAAAGCAAGTTGCTTGGACAATGATAGTACGAGGTTCTACTGTATATTGTTTTTTTTTCAATATTTTGCGCGCCTTACATTTTCACTTACCACACCATTAACGTTCAAACTGCAATAGATCGTGTTTAAGAATGAGTAATAGGCGAGCCTATACTATGGATACTATGGCGAGCGTATACTGTGGAATTTAAAATGGAGGTCGTTAAGTTTGCAAAAGTTTATTAAACGATTCATATTGTCCACTGTTTGTGACATTGCCGTAGAAAAATGATAGAAAAGGCTTAGGTAGGCTACACTATGTTCTACTGCGGCTTTTTTTTCATCATTTCATGCGGCTTATAATCAAGGGCGGCTTATATTCTTATTTTTTCATCATTTTGTGCGGCTTATAATCGAGGGCGGCTTATTATCAAGGGCGGCTTATAATCGAGGAAATACGGTATTTGCCCTTTTTTGGTTAAAGTGGGAGAGATACCAAACTATTTATTCCTGGAAAATCCTTGTCTTCCATATAAACATAAATAATCACTACCCACCACCAAGTTATAAATGTAGTCATCCATCCACTCATTCCGCATCGCCAGTTAACAAGCTCGCAAACCCATCTGGACATCTTATCTTCGCGGCTCGATGAAGCGTCCGTTGCTATGCAAGTTCTTAAACAATCTGAAAAGATTAGCAAAAATATAGTAAAGTTAAGAATCCTTTATCTGAAATTCAAAAGTTTTTTGAACGCTGTTTTTTTCTGGACAGTAAGTACAAAACTTTTTTTTTGAGAGCTGAACTTCACCTCCATGTAGGAGTGTAACAGGACTTGTACACTACATTACAAATGGAATTCAATGCTTTGTTTTCATACCTTACATAAAACCCAATACCCGTATAGTGAAAAATCATATTCAAATGGTGTTTTTTTTTGTGTAAGGAAACCAGCCAAGTACAACAAACACATATGAAAAAAAGGCCCGCTCAGTTATAATTAATAAAAATATTCCGGGACCAAAAATTTTTTTAAAAGGAATTCTCAACTGTATTACCGTTAAAATTGTATCAAATTTCATCATCAAATTCTAAATGTATAAATAAATTCTAATGTAAGTATCAGAACAGTTTCGAAGACAAGCAGAGTACCTCTTGTGGGAGGAGCAGGTGGATCAGTAACTGTAAAATAATTGGGAGTAATTTAAAAAATATTGCAAGTATATTTCATTGCTTTATTTCCATTCATATACTTAAGTCCTCTAAAATTTACTTACTTTCTTTTATCCAATCATAAAAGAATGGTACGTTAGTGTAATAACCCGGATTTTGTGGTTGAGCGCACCCTACTCCAAAAGACGTGATCCCTAACAGATACCAACGGTTATTTCCGAGACATGAAACAGGACCACCAGAATCTCCCTAAAGGTAAAGTACAAAACTTCAAATAGAATTACTGCAGCAGGGCTAAGTAAAGCACCAGACAAGTAGAAAAACTTTACCTGGCATGTATCTACGCCACCAGCATCGAAATTCCCAGCACAGAATAAACTATCTTCATTGTAGTCTTCTGTTGCGTTGCGGCAAATTTCCTCATCCAAAATACGAAGTCTGACTTGACGAAGAATTGGGCTTAAACCTCCATTTGTGAAGTCATCCAATATTCCTAAATAAAGTATTTTTCAGTTAATAATAAACCTAAAGATTTACTTAGCAGTGTATTACATAATTCATACGTACCAGTGGCACCCCATCCCGTAGCTACGCAATAGTCTCCAACGGGTACAGCTTCATTGTCAACGATGCACAGAGTCTGAACATACTTGTTCAACGTTGCGGGTTCTGTAAGCTCTAATAAAGCAATATCAAATCCAAGTTCGAGGCCACCGTTGCTACAAGACAGAAGGATAGATACTTAGTATTAGCAAGAGAAGTTATACTTGGATACCGTTCAGTTTTTACGTACTTATAACTTTCATGAATATGTATTTTGTTGACAGGTATATATACTGCGTTATCATCTGTGGTAGATACATCATGCTCTCCGACAACCACTCTAATTTGATCCGTATATATACTAAAAAAATTTCATGCATGTTACTAATCGAAATAACTGTTATGAAAATTAAGAAAAATGCAAAATACATCGAGATGACACAGTGCGCCGCAGTCAAGACAAATCTTCGATGAATAAGTGTGCCGCCACAAAATGGTACGATTCCCGAGTTGGGTACAAGTCCAACCTGCCAGGGCCATGTGCCAGGCACAACTTCACTCCCTCCCACGATGAGTTGAGCCTGTTATTTTGTAAATTGTCCTTAATAAAATGTTGTTGCTTATGGTACCAATCTACATTACCCATTGAAATTCAACTTCAACATCAGGTGTTCCACAATCTTGTTTTTCTAACTCTGCAAGAAATTGAACATATTACTCAAAGATAGAGAAAGAATACAGTAAAACTTTAGATTTTCAAATTTCAATAATTAGGAGACAAATAGAAATCGAAGGCAATATTATTGCTTTGGATGAATTTTTCACCAAACATCATCTCTTACTACATTGCATTTCATCGCTTTTATCTGCACAATCAGGTATTCCATCACATTTCTTTTGGCTAGGTATGCAACCTTGATCCAAGCACCGAAATTCAGAAGATGCACAGTCATCTAAACAAAAAAGTAATTGGTAAACAGTAAATGTGAGGCTTTATAATCCTCAAGCACAACTCCATGATATATTACCAACTGCTTTCCATGTCAGTTGAAATCCACGATATTGTGCAGATCCATCACTTTTGAAAGTTACAAAAATTGCATTTGTGCTAGACTCAAAACTACGAATATTTTGATCAATGCCACAAAGATTCTGATCGAGGAACTAGAAGATAACAATACATAATTACATAGTGACCAAATTGAGTTGACTTTTCCCAAAATTTCTTACTTGTCGATCATTAGTGGAAGAGCCGTCGTGAATGGACACAAAATCAAATATACATGGATTTTCAACATCAAAATAAATAAACCGGACTTCGAGAAGCTGTGAGAACAACGAATAAGATCTATTTCATACAAAAATAATAACTCCTTTTTGTATAAATTACCTGGTAGTTAATAGTTTTCAACCAGAACTAGAATAGCATTTTCTAATACATGTTGAGCATCCCAAATAATGCATAACTTCATTAAAAATGCATACGAGCAAGCATACAAGCATTACTCAAATTACCTTGTTTGTGGAAGCTTGAATGAGCCATGAACATTTCGTGTTAGTTACGTATTTGCCCCCAATTGTTGGTAGAGTCAATACTCCAGAATCCTTAATCAGTGTTTCATTTTCTTTGCATTCTTTTGTCCGAGATAAGTTCAAATATTGTGTGTATGTAAGTAATATAAATTCATATTAGGGAAATGAAAATTTTACTATCAATTTTGTATAATGTAAATTGTGAAAATTATCTGTAACTAATCGATGTACTCACGTTCAAAGCCCATTACTGAAAAGTAAAAAAATGTTGCAATAATTATTTTTGTTTTAACAATTGATCACTTTATTGTCCAGTACAGGTAATCCTAACTTAATGACCAAGTACCGAATAAACGACCGATCTGAACGCCTTAAACAAGGCTGGAAGATGCCTACTCACTGTAAATATCAATTAAAATTGCCGGGCGATACTAAGGTTCATAGATAGCGGGAGTCAACAACGAATGGCTGGTATGGCGAACGCGCGCGCCATCTGCAAGACACTCTTACAAGCAAATGATATATCTTCATAGAAATTATAAAGATGACAACTTGCCTAACTCAGAATTCGTTTGTTGTACCTAATATCTGTTGCCGGATTGACTTTATCAATTTATGTAAATTATCTAATTATCAAAACTCGAAAAGTCTTAATGCAAACGCTGTATGACAGTCATGAGTGTGAGCAATTGTTGTAGTTCGGCAGTCACGATAACAGTGGTAATTGAGATCGGCACATGAGTTGGTAGTTAAGTTAGGAGTACCAAATTCTGGTTTCAAAAAATAGTTACCGAGATCGATGAATGGCAAAGTACTTATCACGTTCAAGAATACAACATCATCTGTACAATCGGTCACTAGGTTGGTAACTAAACCGAAGATTTTCCAACTGTTTTCAGATACGCATTGAAGAGGTCCCCCTCTATCAGTCTGTTGCAAAGGAAGAGAGTGATAGCAATAGCTAATGTCACATAAAACCTTTTACCAAAACTATGTTGCTTTTGCATAAATAGAAGATAGCTTCCTGTCGCCACACATAAATTGCCATTGTTTTCACTACTTAGTTTTTATGTATCATTTCAAACATAAGATAGTTCTCAAATACTTACTGAACACGGAGATGTACGGTTCGGACCACGAGCACAAATCACACCGTCAGGAACTTTCGTGGCATTGTATAAAGGTTCTATTTTTTCGTATGCAATTAAACATTCCGCATCACTTAAGATTATGACTTGAAGTTGTTGCAAAATGTCAGTTGGCGTAGAAGATGTGCTTTCTATAGAAGATAATTGTTCAGTTGAAGTTAAAATTGAGAAATCTAACTTTACAGAAATACTTGCCTGTCGTTCCGTGACCTGTCACAACACATGTCGATCCCGGTGGTGGCAGGGTAGAATTCGGTTGGGGCAAGCATAATGGTTTGATCCATTGAGTGAAACTTACGGATTCATTCAATTTTATAAGACCCACATCATTCACATCAGTCACCTTGTAAGTACTTAAAAATGAAGAGGAATATTAACTAAAAGCAAGACTTTTGAAATGTTTTTGATATATTAAAGATCACTGATCTCTTGAAAACCGGTTCCAAAAGGTAATTGACTAAAACAAGATATACAGTTATGTATCGTTAAACATCTACTTTTACTCACGCGTATGTGAAAGTTATTTCAACCATACAAAAATGGGCCGTGTAAATAAACTAAAGCAATAAGGTGAAAAAAAGTTTCTACGATCGACCAATGAACTACGTGCGATCAATCATGATTGAAGCCTTAGCCATTCTTGCTGTAGTGTGCCTGTATTCCATCAATAGCCAAGATAGCAAGGTACCATTGCGTTTGTCATGACTTTGAAAATATCAGAGGATATAAATTTACTTTGCCATGATACACATGTTTCATGAGGTAAACTGTTCTATTCTACAGCCTGTCAGGGCTCAATCCCAGATTTAGTTTATCGATTTAAATAATATATATTCATGGGACAATGAAAGCCTATGCGATAGGTTGTCGCTTATATAAATGTTATACAATGCATTGCTCAAAAAAAGGTTGAAAACTACTGAAATAATATCTTACTCATATTCTGGATGGTTTATAATTAAATCCGCTCCAAATGTTTTCTGTCTATCACTTTCCATTGCCAAATTATAATCTCCTAGCTTAACAGTGGTAATTGAGAAGCTCAAGCTGGTTGTAGAGAAAGACAAAAGTGGCTAATTAAAACCAACAACAGCAAATTAATACAATGAATTTTAACAATATGAAGGCCTACCGATCAACACAATCAGCAGAAGTAAGGATCCATTGACTAGAAATCAGTGTTCCACCACATATAAGTATGTTGTCTGCAAATATATTTGCTTGCCAAGGCCATGCACCTTCTTTAGCATTCGATCCACCGATGGAAAAGACATTCTAAATCAAAAACTTCTGTTTATACAATTGCAAGTTACAATACAATATTACAGTAGTTTAAATCCTAGTACAAAAATCAGCTTAGAAGCACAAAGATATCCAGCATACCCGAGGAAAATCGGGAACAATTTCCTGAACTCCACATGTGGTAGTTTCCGGAGATCTCGCTTGAAAACAAAAATCACAGTAACATACCAGGGTTTACTACTTCCTAGTTTTCAGTAACTCTTCAATGAAGTTTTATATTCACAATTCTGGCAATTCTGGTTACACTTTGATGATTTATACCAGTCGAGAAGTAATACCATTTAGTTATTCATAAATAAAATGAATGAAATAAGTAGGGAATTGAGCAAAGAAGACTGCTAGTAAAAATTAATTTTGTGCATTGCGGGGCAAATGGTGTTGCAAATAATGATTTTCTTTCGAATATCATTGAAAACCAGTTGTCTTAAACCATAGGATAAGAAGTTCATAAAGTGCATAAAATGAATTATTACCACACTCAATCTCGTCATCCATATTGGGGCAGTCAGTATTATTATCACATTTCTTAGAAAGAGGAATACATGACATGTCGAAACAACGGTATTGATCTTTTGTGCAATCATCTGGAGACGAAATATAGAATCATGTATACAATGAAAAAGTTACCTATGTTTGGAAGAAATATTGTCAAAAAAATACCATTCGCATCCCATGAGAGAGAAAATCCGATGTATTCAAACGAACTATCAGTGGAAAATTCTACAATGATCTCATTGGTTTCGGATTCGAAATCAGGTGGTGCTGTGGACCCACAAAGATCTCGGTTCAGGTACTAAAAAAAAAAGATTGCAGTCCTCTAGAAAAAGAATTCTCTACTTCATACTGGTGAAGAAATTGTACTGATGTCGATACTTACCTTAGGAACGGCAGTCGAGTTTCCATCATATATTCGCAGGTAATCCTTGGTACATTTAGATTTGAACTCGATATGAAAGCTTGAATTGAACCGCACCAAAAGTCTCTGATGAAAATATTATGAATATATGATGCTTAATTGGAAAAGTTTTCTACTTATTACTGAAACGTCATTATACCGTATTAGCATCTGAAGTGATGCGCCATGTGATGATGACGTTCTGAGGGTACCACGGATGAACGGATGCACCATAATTTGGCGAAAATATAGTTCCGTTGTTTTGTGAGATATTTATGTTCTCTAATGAATAAATGATTGTCAGTTTAGTTTGGATTAGTAAGGAGACTGGAGTTGCTCATCATTACTACAAGTTCACTCACGTATATTCATCTCCAATGAAGAGCCATTCAAATCTACATTAATTAGAGAGGAAATGAAAATATAACGTCATCCAGAAATTGGCAGAAAGTATTCTCAATACTCACATCCTTCGATGTACGGGATAAAATTTGAAACTTGTGTCATTTTTGAAGGTGAGTTCGGAGTTTTACCACACTCTACCCCAAATGACGTCAACCCAATCAGTACCCACGAACCGTCAATATTTTCAACTATTGGACCACCAGAATCTCCCTGTCAAGAATAAAGATTTAGTCTTTTTGATTTCACCATAGGCATTGAAAATCATATATTCAACATACAAAACAAGGCCCAGCTCCCCCAGATTCTAATCCAATACAGAAAATATTTTGAGCCAGGTCAAATTCCGGTAGATCGTCTTTCTCAAGATCTTTTTTGAAAAACTTATTGCATTCCTCATATGAGACGACTTTAACTCGAACCTGATTCAATAAACTTGGCAGGTTGGGTCTAATTGCTGGAACAAATATAGAGATATGAAATTTCTATAATCGATTACATATCTAAATAGGCGAATTCTTCTTACGATCCAATTGACCCCATCCTGTCACAACAACAAATTCACCAGTATTTGGTTCTAAGTTAGGTGGTGGTAAGCAGACTTCTCTGATCCACAATGTTCTTATCGCTGGAACGTTGAGATGTAACATAGCTATATCATATCCATATACAAAACCAAAAAATGTGCGAAAACTGAAAACAAAAATTCAAGTTTATAAATGTTAAAAATGTTGTTGCAGAAGAAGCACTCACTCGTAGTTAGGATGTATGATTGCTTCCTTCACATCTATTTTTTGTTCTCTGTCACCTATTTCGCTCAAATCATAGTCACCCAATATTACAAACAAGGGATAGCTGCAAGAGTGTAGGAGTAATGTAATATATTAAATGCAAAATACAATTTAATAGAGAACTACATTTTTCATGCTCACTCTGAAGATATACAATGAGCTGCAGTCACAGCCCATTTCGGTGATAACAGTGCAGCTCCACAAATGAAACGGTCTCTTCCGGTTCTTTTTTGCCACAATCCAATCTGCCATGGCCACGATCCATCTGCAGCAACTGTACCTCCTACTATCCTTGCATCCTATATGCAAGTACCACATTTCACTCTGAATGATTCATTGATCAACAACTTTTTTGAATTACGAAAGAGGTCAAATCTAATTACCAGTTGAAAATCTGGAGATACTGCAGGTATTCCACAAGTAGTTGCATTCGTATCTGTTCATCAATAAATAATTTTCATGAAAAACACATTTATTTAAAAAAAATAGACTGATAGTTTTAGTAAGATTTTTCTCTTGAACTTATAGCAACCCTAACTCACTACTACACTCAGCCTCATCTGCTCCATCAGGAATGCAATCTTCACGGCCATCACATTGGAGCGTGCCATTAATGCAATTGCCAGTCCAGCAATGAAACTCATTCGGATCACAAGCAGCTGCAATAAAGAATGTTTGTATGAAGAACGTCACATAAGAAACATTTAATCCAGTTTTATCAACCTTCTGTTGTCCAATTAAATGAAAATCCTTGTCCATGTAGCGAAGATGATGATGAACTCTCGAAGACTACAGTCAGAAAGTTACTGGAGGAAAGAAAATTTCGTGGTGCATATTGTCCGCAAAAGTCTTGCGAGAAAATCTATTCAAAAGAGTTAAATAATTTTTGGATGAAAAAATCTTCTATATAACTTCGAAGTGTACTACCGATAGAGCAAATATGATATGGTATGAAAGTATGATCAATTAATTGCTATACCATACTAAACTATATTTTTGAAATTTATAGAGTCCCTCAAATTTGAAAACAATGTAATATCCGGTAAGCGTTGAAACATCTGTGTAAATCACACGATTAGAACACTGGAAACAAATTTTTTTACTAAAAAGTGTGTTAAACCTCATGCATGTCGAAATCAAGTACCGTATTTACTCGATTCCCCCGAAAAATTTATTTCGAAACTCGAATACCTATTTCAAGTTGGCCATAACTAGTGACCCCACCATATATGTCAATCCAATGAATGTAGAATTTCATAACGAATCTATACATATAAGCCTGATATGCACAGCAAACTAACGGGGGCCATTATCCCCCTTTTAAGTCACCAACCACCTAGTTACATAACGTCGATTGTACTTGGCCATCTGACGGTTGGAAGTTTTTACTTCACTTAACGGTTATAAATGATCCAACTGTGACATCCAGCGGCTTGAAATGTTTACTTGTCCTAACGCTTATAAATGAACTTCTAATAATAAAATCGCGCTGAAATCATCACATATGAGACGTAATACATGAACCAACATTACCTGAAAAAATTGGGTTGATGGATTCATGTTAACCCAGAAAAAATCTATTTCGAAACTCAAATACCTATTTAGAGTCGGCCGTAACAAGTGTCCCCGCGTTGAACAACCCTTAATAACTTGCGGACTAATTGTCATCTCACCATATATGACACACCAATGTATGTAAAATTTCATAACGAATCTATACATTTAAGCCTCATATGCAAGCGTAACAAAGCACACGCGAATAAAGATCATACACATGCGTGCGTGTGATGGAATTGAAAATAAAAGAGTCACCTTGAACAGGATTATTTTGTTCGATAATAAATGAAGGTTTATTATCGTTTCTCTTAGAGAAATTGGATATCGGGTTGCCAAATGGGTATGCTACACAAAAGCACACAAGAAATTATAATTGCCATACCTGAGGAGATGAAGTCGACGAACCATCAAACATTCGAACAAAATCAGAACAGGTAAAAGGCAAGTCGAAAGGCTTGTTAAATTTCACTGCAATCAGCTGTACATTTAAAATAATATCCGCATATTACCACATGCCAATAATCTCCAGAGTTTATATTGTTGCATAAGGGGACGAGACAGTTTCATTATTAGTTGGTCGATTAACATCACCAAACAATATATTACACATTATATTCAAGACGGAAGTGACAAATAAAAAGTAAATATATAAAGGGTAAGAAAATAAAAAACCGTTTTTTCCGGTGCAGTTATGAACCATGTGCAGGTCTCAGAAGATCCATATTTTAATGGATAAAAACTCGAAACAATGACTCCTTCGGTTCCATTGATGTACGCCACATCGGCACATTGCGGAGCAGCAACTTTGTAGAAAAATGGTAAACTTCACTAACTGGCAAAGGTGAAACTCGTGGATAGATGAAATAATAAATACAATAAATCGTATTTATAAAAAATTTACAAGTACGTAAAAAAATCTAATGACTGCAATGAACTTACCAAAGGCTGAATATCGTAACGAAAATCCTGTTGCGACATTATTCGCATCGGTTCGAAACGATATTATGAGTTGATTACTGTTTATATATTCGGCATCTGGTTGTGTGTTGCCACATAGTGTTGTAAGTAAATTCTAAAAATGAACATTGTTTGAAATTTTCAATAATAAAAATTCCGGTGATGTTTGAAAACTAAATTGAATAGGTAATGCAACTGATTTCTTACGCCATTTGTGGCATTTCCTTCGTAAATCTCCAAAACGTCGTAAGGACAGTTGTCGGAGACCGAACCCTCGATGGTGAAATTAGGATTGAATTCCAATTGAATACTCTTAAAATGAAAGAAAGCTGTCTGGTAGAAATTTTTAGAAGACATAAGTCAGTGCAGCTATTAGTTCCAGTAAACCTGTCCTTCATTTGCTTCAAGGTAATACACAAGCACTAGATTCGAGCTGTAGTCATTTGGATAACCTGGTGACTCTATTGTTCCACCATCCATATCTACAGCAACAGTAGTGGTCACAGCAGCAGGAATGGTGGCGACATCTTTAAATATACAAGTCAATTTAATAAAAGGTGTACTGACAAGAGGTACTGTAGAATAAGATGCTGATGGGAGGGTGGACGCATAGAGAGTGACACCAGACAATATGGGGGATTAGGGAGTCACTCTGTGATATACGTCTGCATATGCTGTATAACATGATCCTTTTCTTTAAATCATAAATTTTACATTCTTCCGAAGTCTATGTACAGCAAAATAGCATTGATTCTCCTTAGGTTTTAAGATGACCCTATCTATATGCGTTACGCTCTAAATGTGGTCTTTGCAAGTTTTAAAAAGTTTAATTACTTGATGAAGTTCAGTTACAGGGTTTACATACGCGGAAAACCAATGAAATTTGGGCATTCATCCGGGCAAGTAGTATTTTTAATAATCATTATTGGTTAGCATGTTGGAGAAAATGTATACACAGGTGATCATATTAAATAAACTCATGTAAAATAACAGCAGGGCAGTTAACGAAGATTAAAGGGTACTAAATATAAAATTAATTACGAATAAGACTAATCTACCATATTTGGGAAAACTGAAAACGTATTTACCAACTGCTGTCCAGTTCAAAGAGAAGCCCAGTTTAGAAACAGAGAAGTCAGTAATGAAGCCTATTCCAAGGGTGTTCGTGGAGGAAAGGTAGCTTGTTGGTATCTGTCTGTCACAGAATTTCTAAAAACCAATCAAATTAATATGTATATGCCTGATTTTAGTGAACTGTAATATTTGGTTCAGATGGCTTCAATCGAGATCGTTTCAGATGTCAAGCTCTCGATTGGGCGTATTCAGTCTGTTTCGTATTACAAGTATTATTATTAGTATCACCAGTTCATTACTGCCGTCGAGTATTGCGACGTAGTCATAAGGACATTCTGGTAAAGATCCCTCAATTTCGTACAGAACATCGAACTTGATAGATATTCTCTGAAAAGAAGAATGGATTAGCGACGTGATTGATTGAATAATATAAAAAAGAATACGGTAATGGTCAAAGAAACAAGCCAACCGTGTTAACAGGGGTTTCTATAGCCCAGTTACAGTTAGAATTGCTTGGGTACACATTCGGATAATTCGGGGACTGAATTGTGCCATTTGTTCCGGAGACGGTCGTCCCGTTAATACAGGCATCTGAGAAAAAGTAAAATTGATATTAATAATCTGTTAACGAGTCAATCCTGTCTATATCTGGAAAGCTGTATTCTTACCTGCAGACGAATTCTGGGCTCCTACTCGCAAAATACAAAGCACACCTATAACTATAGCGATTAAAGAATGATGCATTACGATAATCCACTACTATTGAAATAACGTAAACATAAAAATCATATATAGTAAATTCTAATAACTTTAATTAAGTAAAATGAATGCCTATGAACATCGCTGTTTTTGGAACAAATCACTGTTCTGCATACAACTATTTATAATAAAAAAACGCTCCCAAACGCATTCATTTCTTATCACTCTTCGCTTCGCTTGCTGTAACACCCACGTCAAAAAATAGTGTTCAGTAGACCAGACGGCGAAAACGTTCTCATTGTTTCTTCTTTCTTTGTGCTATACCCGATATATCTCAAGGTGAATGGGCGATGTCCCCATGTCTCGTAAGATGAGTGGGCGATGTTCTTTGACTGGTTCCTACAAACACAATTTCTTACATAATATACTTTATTTCCTCGGAAGACACTTTCTTACACGCTCTGTAAGATCTTAAGCCAACTAATTCAAAAAGTCCCATATACTGACACTGAAATATACATGGCCTTAGATATTAATAACATTTCAATGTGGAGATTGTCTTGCGAACAAATCGAACTAAGCATTGCCACGAAAAAATACTTCTATATGCATGTTGTCGAGTCGAAAGGCAACCACAGGTAGCTATTTCGTAAAACATAGCAGGAGACTTGACAAAAAGGCGGATGCAATTGTAATATCTAATTTTATGACAACTTCTAATTAACAACACAGATAAACATTGCTTGCTCTATCAGACAATGAATGTTCAGTATGATTTTTGGGTTCATGAAAGCAGGAAAGTGAATTCTTGGAAAAGGTATAACGGTATAAGTATAAAGATATAAATAAAGAGACTAACTCCTGGCAAAGTACAGTAAGGAAGCTTTGTTTAATTTGTTTGGCGTAACACCTTTCCCACGTTGAATGCTTATTTTATATTTAACGTGAAGGAATGAATGGGGGATAGCGTGCTAGTAAATCGAATAAACTTCAAGTCAACCAACAGGAGAAATGCGAGAAGCTGCGTCAGGAACATGACAGACAGACAATTAATCAACTAGAACGCTTTTATTTCTGGAAAAACAAAACCACGTCAGCGAGCAATATAAATGTTGTTTACCTTGGCATTTACAAGAATCTGAAACGGTAAAATGAGATTGTGACAGGTACTGTTTTTTTCAAATGGAATCAAGCGTTCTTTTATCATTTCGTCTCAAGTTAAGTGTAGCGGTTCCGACATTGACTTGAAAATTATATCTATGAATATCAAATTCATATGGGCGTGTTGTATTACAAGGAAGTGGAATTGTATTCAACGTGGAAATTACGCAATACAAATTATACAGACTATGCAGATTGGAAGTATAGGTACAATAGTAATACAAAAATTACATATCACACCAATATGGCGGCGGTTGTGGCTTGAGTGCTGATTCCGCATGTATCTTCACCGCGAGCGATGCACAAATTTCGAGGCATCAATCTTTCACTGACTTCCGTTTTTCTTGCGGTATTCTGTTGGTGGATCACACAAAGTCTCATTGTAGTCGGTCGCAGGACATACGAGTAAGTTCCTGGAAATAAAGAGAGAAATGTACTAATGTTGGCACGAAGATAAGATACGGAAATTTCCACTTTCCACCTGGATCTCCGCCTAATCCGCAACAGTATTGATAGTCTACTTCAGTCTCGAGTCCACCAGCATTTTGAACGTGGTATGGCCAAACTCCGGACACTCCAACGGTCAGCTTTTTGACTTGCAAGAAGTTAATACTTGAAATATAATATATACCAGTATTTTTAATGATAAAAAGAAACAAACGTTTCAGGATCTTGCATCGAATCGTAATCTACAATTGTTCAGCCAAAAGTTGGATTGCTTTGCTTGTGTTTTCACGCCTTTCTGATTAAGGAGTTCCCTATCTTCACACCCCTGTGATTATCAAGGACTATACAATACATATATTTTCACCATGCATACCAAAGTTTACGTCTTTTTGATTAAAAAGTTTTCTCCCTTCACTTCCTAGACATCCGGAGCCCAACAAAGCATGTAAACAGTATTGATAAAAAGAAGAACAGCGTGAATTTTTTGCCAGCACCTAACCGCAACGCTAGCTCGAAATTGACAACCAGGCGCATAAAATGTTACACGGTATAGCCTTTCGTTTCAACATTCCTTATAGGTAAGCTGCACTCGGAAGACGTGGCAATGTATAAGAGTAGAAATATCGACATCTCTAGACATATTATTACTTGCTGCCATCAATTAGATCTACATGTACTTAACCATGTAGCAGCTCTCTGCTATCTCATGTGATACCCATGTTGATGAAAACACCATAAAATTTCTTTCAACTTCCATGACAGGATTTGTTTCTATTTGGCGCCAATAATAAAACCTAAATTAAGACGTCGTAAGTCAAATACACTTCATATCTCTTATTGAGCGCAGGTTCATGTAAGTATACAGTACATATAAATAAGGGAATGAACTATGATATAAAATTGCCAGTAAAAGGGGAAAAAGCAGGTGAAGAGAAAGATTTTAATACAATTAATTCATATTCACCCTGATCACGGACATCTGTTACGACCTTAACTACGACCTACTACGACCTTTATCTCTCCAGTCAAAAGATTTCGGAATGGAACTATCAGCATGTATTGAGATACAGGAGATTTCAGAGCCGATAAAAACTTAACCTGTGAAAAGACTCACATTTAAACCGATTTTAAACACTCCTGGTTGAATTAAATCGACTATAATACCGGATTATGCTCAGGCAATAAATAATTTACCCGAAAATCGTTGTTTTCTGCGAATATCCTTCTAGAGCCACCGTACAAGTCCTTCAACCTCCTGATTGAGCATGCCCACTCACTGAAATGAGAGCATGGAAAATATTACATGCAAAGATCAGATACGCCAAGCAGAAAACTTGGTTGTGAGATTAGCAAAAAGAAAAATGTTTACCAGTTGTAAATGTTATACACAGATAGGTTATTGTTTTATCTTTGAAAAATTCCGGGCAAATCAAAGACTGAATATCAAAGACTATACAATACACATTTTTTCACCACAGCTCCACATCTTTTTGATTCAAGAGTTTCCTCCCTCCACTTCCTCATCCGATGCGTAAGCAGACTTAGGTTGCATAGCGAATCATGCAAACAGTATTTATAGCAAAAAACAGCGCTAATGATCTGCTGGCACCTATCCGGCACCTATCCGCAACGCTAGCTCATAAGGCGATATATAAGCTACAAATAAACAGTTGCAGTTCTTTACTTTTCGAAGCAATGCGGCGAATAAACACCAGGAAAGCCCGATGAGTAATCCGACATAAACTGATTGTTGATATTTATTAGTCTTTTTGATTGCTTTACTGAGACTCAGAAGTGTTGAGAGTTAGTTTTCTGTGTTTATGAGACTTATATGTATGGTTTCGCTATGAAGTTCTGCATTCATTAGTGTATCGTATTTAGTGACACGGCAATCGGTAAGCGAGTTATTGAAGGTTTTTCAACGCAGGGTTACTTGATACTGCCGACCCGCAATAAGTATTCTAGTTTCGAAATAGATTTTTTCGGGGTTAATCTGAATCAATCGAACCAATTTATTCAGGGAATGTTGGTGTATGTATTACGTATCATATGTACTAATATTAACGTGATTGAATCATTGGAAGTTCATTTATAAGTGTTAGGTGAAGTAAACAATTCCAACCGTTAGATGTTATAGCGAATCTATACATATAAGTCTCTTATGCACAGCAAAATGACGGAAGCCGTTATCCTCTTTTTAAGGTAAGGTTAAGAAACTAGGTGACTGGTCAGTCATGAGTTCTATCACAAATTCTGCAAATATATGTGTTGTTGGAGGAGGTGTCATGGGAATGTCTTCAGCATACTGTCTAGCTCGTGAATACCAAGGTTGTACCATAACGATATTTTCAGAGGATTTCACTCCAAACACCACCAGGTATTTCCATGTATACGTGAGACGACTTACACCCGTAGAATAGAATGGCGTCACGGGAATAGAGAAACGTCATTACTTGGCGGTTCAAATTAAGTTTACTTTATATCGAGGTTAAATAATCAAAACATACCCATTACCCCAACTGTAACCATATCACACCCCCAAACCTCCTATTTGCAAACATCCCTCGTTTGTACGTACTAATAATAAGGCCTTGCATACCTGACCCCAATATTGCCAACGTACTCTGTAGTAGGGTGGGCTGCGAGTGGCATAACACAAAACAACGCTGGGAGGGTGGAAAACGTATTACCGAATTTGATTTGTCTATGTAACTTATATATAAAGTTTTTACGCATGGAGGTATTGATTATTGCAATTGAATGAATTAAAACATAAAGAATGGTCAATTAGGCAACCATATAGAATTGTAATCCACTGTGGTTGTCTTAAAACAATTTATGTACAATATCTTGCAGTGATTACGCATTTGGAATTGTTTTTGGGGCTCG
>QXVX01004905.1:33756-61297 GCA_013436065.1 Halocynthia aurantium | reverse complement strand
ATTAGAAATTTCAGAACCCCCCCCTTTCAAAATTCCTGGCTACGCCCCTGCTGTGAGTTGTATGTTAAATGAAGCCCTGCAAAACCGGATAGATATTAATTAGTTTGGACAAGAAGTTCCAGAAAAGTGCACACCTAGGCAGCATTTTTGCAGCAACAGCAACAGTAGTATATGGCATTCAGGCATTTCAATCATTGTTTGAACGCGCGAGAAAACGGTTGGAACGTACTGATAAACCTCAAGACTAGCTCACTCCATAAGTAACAATTGATATTGTATTTGTGGTATTCTCAGCAGACCTTGATATACGAATATGTAAATACTCTTTATAATCTATCCTCAACATCGGTAATTTTAAAAATCTCTCGTCTATGAGCAATTCTGTAATGCAGTTCCCTGACTGATAATATTTTACACATTGGATTGTCGTCATGAGTTGCGAATCGCCTGCCAAACCTTCTCTACTGAAGCGTCGATTGCAGTATGGTGCAGGGAAACGGAGCAACGAGATTCACCCGACGGAATTCTCTCTGCAAAAGCAGCCTAACTTCGACGAAGGAAAGGCAACGGTTGCGTCATTCAAATCAGCCTATTTGTCTTTGGATGATGTTTTTGACGATGTGACGAAGGTTTCATTCGACAACCGTAGATGTCGCATGGAATTTAAGGATCTCAGCAATACAGCATTGGATGAAAACGCGGTCGTGGATGGCTGTATCGCTACTGTTAAGGACCCGGCAAAACTTCACACGAATGGAGTTAATTCTCGAGCTTTGTCCAATCCTGAGCACGAAGCTTGTGCAGTGCTTCCGCCGAAATTCGATTATCCCACTACGGTTGACGAATTATGCTCACACACGCCCAAAGAAAAGCTAGAGAAACATTCTCGGAGGTCTCTTTCTTTTCCAGGCTCAACCCATAAGCAGAAACAGGAAAATCATGAATACCTCGTGGAGCCCTCAGACTGTGTCGTCTGCGAAGTAACTAGGAAGAGAAACAGTCTCGAAATCAACTCGACCGCGGAGCAGACGACACCTAGTGTACGTAACGACACTGTTGATGAAAATGATGTTATTTCGGAAGATACCGCACCCAGGTCCAGAAGACCATCAGACTTACCCGAACCTTTGAACGGTCACATCGTTAGTCCTCGAAAATCTGATGCCGAAAAGATCATTTCCCCGACGTTAGCGCCAAAACTACAAAGGAAAACGGGTCTCACAAACTTACAACGCGCGTCCTCCTTACTGAGCCCCAAGAGAAATGGGCCTGCTGCTGGCTTGACGCGTTTGCGTCGTCGTCACTCGACCTTATCCTTCATTCCCTCCCATCGCGGCCAACACATTGTAGGATGTCGAGGAGGTCTTCACGGTGAGTCGTCCGCTAGTTCACCACATTACATTCACCGACCACCGTTTCAGTTGCCAATATCACCGTTAGCCTGCACCAGCGGCATCGGGTTTTCGGGGAAGACTGCACGCCATTGGATGACTATGCGACACAATTATTCCGTAAGTTGATACAGTTTACCTAGAATAAATGTTACTTTTGAATTTTGTAACGTCCCTAGTCATATCGTCGAAGCCCTCGCGTTATCGGGGCCACAGTATAGTTCAGCAATATTTTTTGCCTGTCAGTCTATAATCGCCTTGTACCTTGTACTATCATCGTCTTGTCTTGACTTGATAGCATGATGGTTTGCAGTACACTGCACCACATCACTTCCTCGATTTACGAGTCTGTTCGTAAATCGAAGCGAGTTGTTTCTTAGTCACTGAGAGGTAGGTAATCTTACTAGTGATGTACATGCGCACGATAACAGCAGACGACAGAATGGAGTCCCACCTGTACATACGTAATACGCATCAAAGAATTTTTGTGAATAATTTGGTTATTTATTCATTATGTTATACAAAATAGTTTATACGGTTCATACTTGGCCACATATCGAAGTACTTCTCTGAGCTCAGGTTGAGGCCCATGAGCTCGAGTTCCTGTATTATTTGATGCCTACCTTAAAGAGATTTAGGAAAGGAAGTAGTGGACTGGTTTACTGTATATACTTTTCGTCGAGCACCACTCGGTTTTTATGCTGTCAGTCTAAGCCTAGAGCGAGTTACTTACAATCGACCGTTACCTGAGATCACGATTCAAGTACTTGATTATCGACCTATAGCTGACATTCATGTTTTCGTTCTACCAAGACTTGATGTCTGGATCGCGTGACGGTTGTATCGTAGCGTGCCGAATTTGTATGTCGGTATTTGGCGCGAACCTAAATTTAGAGCCATTCATTACTCGACTAACATACCACATTGGCAATGTATTATTATGTAAAATATCTAACTCCTTCCACTTATTCCTGTCGTTAGACAAATAGAGTTGCTGTCAGATCGTGCTATTGGTGAAAATTTCTTGAAAATCCTGCTGTTCTACAGGTTGTATTTTTTATCAGATTTTCCCCTACTTGTGTAATATGAGTGATATGAGTCCTTTGACTGTAATCGCATGAAGTTGTAAATACAGTAGGGCATTTGTTAGAGATGTATGCCGATGGAACATTCCAAAAAGGTTATCTTAAAAATCACGGCACTAGTGTTTTACTGTAATGGTACACTGTATTATTCCAACTTATTAATGAGAAGCATAGATACATCAAAATTGCATGAAAAATGGTTGGAATTTATACATGGCGCATCCATTTACCTTTCACGTTAGTTGGACTGGTTGTAGATACGATTAGCCATGGTTTGCAACTCTTTTCCGAGTGTTCGCGATGCTAATGTGATACCTAGCTCAATAGGTAGTACAATATAACGTTAGGTATTACAGACTTGGACTCGTCCCGCCAGAGAACAATAGCTTCTCTGTTATATAAGGGGAGGAGTTGAAATGCTGTATATCTTTTACAAAACTATGTGACTTGCAAAGACGTTATCAGTCTGGAACGATCAATGTTACACGCTGGTTTATCGCTTCGAGGTGCTTTACTTTCCGAAATATTTATATTTAAATATTAGTGGTGTTATGTAGACGTTCAGGATCAAATCGGTTGCGTGATATTTTAGTGTTGTAAGGCTAAAGGATATAATGGTATTATGCTGGAAATCCACTCTCAACTGAAAATATGCTGAAAGTAGTTCCAGCACAGGATCGAAATTTTCGCGCGATCCATATGACTTTTTATTACCGAATTCCGAGAGCACTCGTACGTGTATAGATTGTGTGGTATTATTTTTGGTACAGATACAGGTTGTATGCCATTCATTTTAAAATTTCTCATGAAAAAGGTCGAAACTGAAGATGTAACACAATATTAATAACCCGCAAAACTGGAATATTTCCGGATACTATATTTCTTGAAGTCTACGGTCAACAATGCTGAGACGATTATTTATTTCGGATAAATGATAAAATTAAGACAAATTAAATGAAAAACACAGTAAATATTGGTCCACTATCAGCCCTACCTCTTCTTGTTAGTCGTTAGTCGGTTATATTCTTGTTCAATAATAATTTCGGAGTAATGGGCGTGCCGCACTACAAAAATGTATTAAAAATTGTGGTAATCTGTTGTTATATCATTGCTCTGTAAATTTAAAACATTTAGAGTAAAAAGATCACATTATACTTCGCTGAAATACATTTTTTAAAGATCCTTAGATGTTATTCAGGAGCGTGTGTATAATAGTGTATTACCTATGGCTACTGGTGGGATAATAATGGACCCAAGAGGTTACTATAACTTCATTCAAAGTACAGTATTCGAAATACAGACCGAGCCAAGACTGCATCTCTAGTATCTCTTGCCTGACACCTAACGGCTTCTTTCCTGTGGGTTCAGTAGGTACCATAAATACTGCTCAGCAGTTTCCGAACTGTGCTGTTATGTTACTTATGCGACCAGTTGCAAAATACCAAATCGCGCCTTTAATTGATCTGTCACTAAGGTATAATTGTGTCTATCACTAAGGTATAATTGTGTATTGCTAAATGCTATAAAAGTGCGGTAGGCCATTTCGATTTTATTGACTGCAATTGCTGTCCTGTCTATTTTTAGTAAGGTTTGCAGTTGATTATTTTTCAGTACTTATTTGGTGAGGGGGTTAGTATGATTGCTGTATTGCATTAGGATTGATATCCGCATTTTGTTATTTGTTAATGGAAAGTTCATTTTGTATGTATTCGTGAATTGTTGTTAAAGTAATTCTGACATGCGTAATTGAATTATTACAATTGTGAGAATTTGTATACCAAGGTATTGACGTACTTTTCCTTGTGAGGTACAGTAGTTTTCCGGATATTGGTACTTACTATAACTAGGCTATACAACAAATTTTTGGAAGGTATTCCTAACAGTTAGAAAAGAAGACAATATTATGTGTAGTTCGTGTGCATAGGTCATATTCCGTGCTAGAGTTTTTCAATTTAATCGAAATAGTACCTCGCAACAAGGCGTGTTTTTGAAAATATTGAGCACATGACAATATGAAAGAAAGAAAGAAAGGTGTTGTTGTTCAAAGTTCAAAGTTATTAAAGCTCCTCCACTCTAGCACGACTCATTGATTAAAAATCAAATGGTATATTATTGCACCTCGAGAGTTTCTGCATTATGAGTGTGATTCGTATTTATGAAGGAGAACATTTAGCAGACGAATATGAGAAATACAGACCAATGCATCTGACATGGATCCGGGACCTTATAATAGAAAATCTCCAGACAAGGCTAAATTCGGTCGAATGCTTGATGTTGGATGCGGGGGTGGCCACTTCGGATAAAATCGCTCAGGTCTTGGGGTCGAAGGGGATGAAACCCTACTTAACCTTTTAAGTCCTCCTTGTGACCATAATTAAATTAGATTCTAAACCATGGAGTTGTGATCCAGTAAAATTGCCATGGAAAAATATTTCAAGATTAGTACAGTACAGTACTGTACTCGTAAAATAATCGCTACTGGCTGTATTAGGTACTGATTGTGTGCTTCGGAGCAGATAAACTAACACAACGCGTGTTCGAGTTTTGGTGTAGTTCTAACACAGCGCTTCTAAGAATAGAACGCAACCTACTGTATTTAAGTGATCCTTACCTACCGCAATACCCATTTCAGCAGACTTCTAGAATTAATAATACAGCGTGGCCTCGCTGAGCAACTTGCACTTTGCAGGATTATACCGCGATTCTTTTTGGCGATACGCTCGAACGCAGATCTATCGGAATTTTGGTGCTTTATCAACGAATACGTCACCCGTAGGTCGATAGGAGCGAGTTGTAATGCTAAGAGAGAGCCTAGGTGGATTCTAGCTAGGATCTCGTTGTCTAACTAGACCTAGAATTCCTCGTTTGAATATTATTATGTGTGCAATGAATGCTAGGTAGTCACACTTGGATGCAACGAATAAGCTAACATAGTGGGAGAGTAACAGTGCGAAATTGTACAAAAGTTTTTCGCTCTACCTTGCGGTGCCTTTAACAACATCAGCTATTTTTATGCGTCTACCA
The DNA here is from genome assembly GCA_013436065.1 of Halocynthia aurantium. Taxonomy (NCBI): domain Eukaryota; kingdom Metazoa; phylum Chordata; class Ascidiacea; order Stolidobranchia; family Pyuridae; genus Halocynthia; species Halocynthia aurantium. Next base: position 55,797 of record QXVX01004905.1, on the reverse strand, counting down.
GACTCTACGAAATTATGAATTCCCGTTCGCATTTGGTAATCCGTTGTTGTATCATTGCTCTGTAAATTTAAAACATTGAGAGTAAATTGCTCAAATACATTTCTTAAAGATCCTTAGATGTTATTCAGGTATACTAAGGTATTGGCGTACTTTTCCTTGTGAGGTATAGTAGTTTTCCGGATATTGGTACCTACTATAACTAGGCTATACAGCAACTTTTAGGCAGGTATGCCTATCAGTTAGAAAAGAAGACAATACTATTTGTAGTTGATCAAAGTAATTAAATCTCCTCCACTCTAGCACGACTTATTGATTAAAAATCGAATGGTATCTTCCAAATAGGAAATAAGTTAGCTGTTGAAGATATTGCGCAAATAACTGTGGAAGGTAAAGTACAGTGTTTTTGCTCCTCCAGAGTTTCTGCATTATGAGTGTGATTCGTATTTATGAAGGAGAACATTTGGCGGAAAAATATGAGAAATACAGACCAATGCATCCGACCTGGATTCGAGATCTTATGATAGAAAACCTACAGGAACGACGGTTACAAAAATCTCTAGACAAGGCTAAATTCGGTCGAATGCTTGATGTTGGATGCGGTGGTGGCCAGTTTACCTTCATGTTCGAAAACTATTTCGATTCGATTCTTGGAATTGACATAAGCCCTGGACAGGTTGCCTTTGCCAACGTGAAAAACAAAAGCGACAACATTCAATTTCGAATTGTTCATGATAATTTCCTCCCTGTGGATGACAGTAGCGTTGACCTCGTAACTTGCGCCGTGTCTGCGCATTGGTTAGATTTGGAAATCTTCGTTAAAGAGTGTCTTAGGATATTGAAACCCAGTGGTTTTGTTGCCATATACACATATGTTCCTTGCGGCCTACGTTGGTACGAGTGTTCGGTAGACGGCCATGAAGAGGTAGTGGAGAATTACAAAGAATCTGTTGATTTACTTTGGAAATTTTTAAACGATTGCAAAGCTCATCCACGCAACGCGATGTGGATGAATGGATACAAAGATTTGTTCGAACGGATTCCTGTTGAATCCAAACGCTGGATACAGGCTAATTCTTATTATAAAGATTATACTCTGAAAGAACTAATGCTGTTTTGGGAAACACTCGGCGAGTATCACGACCTGCCTGCAGAAATCAAAGAAAAGGATGATCCCCTAGAAGCTTTTAAACTTGGTATAAAGAAGATGATCAACAAAGAGGAAGAAAAAGATGAAGATATTCACCTTCAACAGATCTTCAGATTGCCTCTGATACTATTTTCATCGTGATACTGACGCAGTACTTTCTTGTCTGGATATATATTCCTGTCTCCCTGCTCTGGCAGTTGCAAACCATCTTTGATCAACTTTGAGTGTATTTTCTGATCCAATATCCTCCTCCCTGACAATAGTAAACAGTACTGTATATATTATTTACGATACAATACTTAGTACTGTATATATATTGTGGATATCTTGTAAAAACAATATCGTGAGTGTAAAATCGTATGAGCTAGTAAACAGACATCAGATCTCCAAAAAATTAAAAAGATCTTACCTCAGAACAATTTACCTCATCTCCGAGGAGAGGTAATTTTCTAAAATGAAAGAAAGCATTATTATATATTGAATGAGTTTATCAGAATACAGCAGTACGTAAACCCTGTTTGTATCGGTATTCCAAATTGGACGACTGGCCCTTGTACAAGTTTCATTCGCCATGACAATGTCATTGTTCCTTCGTAGCTCTGCCAGTTGGATTTGGGATAGATGTAACGTTGTATTATCATTTAATGATGATTTAATATGCGGTCATCGCGTATAAGCGGAATTCAAGTATATGGGACATATCGTACTTACATTGTAAATAACAAAGATAAAAGTTTGTTGTGTTGAAACAAAACGATAAGTTATATGATTATGTATACTGTTCCCTAATCAATATTGCCAAGAACGTTATTTCAACTTCTTAACGGAGGGCACAATAATGCACGAACAATAACGGAATGTTGAAATAATAGTTCGACATAATAAAATCTTTGGAAATCCAATTCAATAAACAACTGCCGAATCCAGTGCTTCTCAACCGGAGCCACCTGGCTCACAAAAGGAGAAATTTAAAATTCTTGGGAGGAAATTTGCCAAAATAGGTAAATGGGGAGGAATTTAGTATTAGTTTAAATTTGTCTGTTAGTTTCTCAGCACGAGGATCAGGGTTCTCATTAAAGTTGTATGAAAATTTGTAAATATGTGTTTTCTTTTTGTTTTCTGTAATGATCAAGCGTTCGGGGAGGAAATGCCAGCGTCTGGAGTTGGTAGGGGGGAATACGGAAAAAACGTTGAGAACCTCTGGACTAATTTGAATATTTTCAATCACGGTGGCTAGTGTTGGTTTTAACGGATAATCTGTTGCACAATATCGGCGCTGATTGATTATGACAAGGGGAAGCATAATAAAATGGATACGATTCTGGAATGATTTATATTGACATATAAATGATTTAGAATGCTGACTGGCAGTCCATTCCTCATATAATAAGGGCTAAAAAGTATACTCGGTTATCCGGATATTTAGCGTATCCGAACATATGCCGGTCTCGACAAGTCCGGATAATCGAGAATATACTGGAACAACACCGCTCTTTCTTAACGGACCGAACAAATTTAAAACGGAGGTCTGGATCCATTCGAAAATAATACATAAACAAAGAAAGCCTCGATCCAGGTCCGGATGGGATAAAACTCTATTTAGAAACGCTCCAGCGCCAACTACTTACTGGGACACTCTTACGCCCTCGAGTGGCCAAAAGATTATTCTGAATTCATACCTTAGAGAGCTATATTTATATAGATTTTATCTAGGTAACCCGCTGGGTCGGCAATCAAATCTCACTTATGACGGAATAATTTATTTGGAAAAATAAAGCGAATTTTGCTACCTCCATTATTTTTTGATTGCACCACCGATGTTAATGTAGCAGTAATCAATACCACATTGTTGCGTTTCATGCGAGCTCCACACTCTTTTGCTTCACGCAAACCGCTTATTCACAAACCTCAACCAGTCATATTGCTTTTTCCTTAGTCTGTTCTCCTCAGGTTTTGTCATTTTGGCGCCAACGCATTAGATTGGTAAGATATCAAGAAATGTAGCAGATTAAGACGTCATACTTAATAGTTAGTCACGAACGCAACTAGCAGCAAACCACAAAGTTGTGGGTGTACTTTTTCAAGCTTTGTCATATAGTTGGTCAAATATTGGACAAGGCATTAGAATTCGAGCTACTGTAGATTCCATTCTCCTTTGCGGCAGATAAAGAAAGAACAGAATTGCAGTTAGGATGAATATATCGTGTGCATGGTGTGCCATCAACCTGTATCTGCAAAAGTATATCAATAAGTTAATTCCTTGCTACGTTTCAGCTGCAGTTGTAATATAGGTTAAAGATTGCTTGCTAAAATCTTTTCGTTCAGTTGGATATGGTTTGAGAGTTTGCGTTTTAGCTATCTCCAATGCTTCTAAATTCCGTTCCTCAAACTTTATTATGTTAAAATAATAACAAACTTTATATAAACGTTTTACGCATTTCGTAATTCCACCGGGACGTCATTTTCCATCGCTCTTGTTTCGGTGATTATAATTAGGTCTAGTTTCTTGTACAAGTTTCATTCGCTATGTCAATGCCTTCGTTTCTTCGTAGCTCTGCCTGTTGGATCTAGGATAGATAAAACGTTGTTACGTATATCATATGATGACGATTTATTAGGCGTTCATCACGTCTATCCGAGTTGGGCATATCTTACTTGCAGTGTAAATAACAAGATATAAGTTCGCTGTGTTGTAACCAATCGATAAGTTATATTACTGTGGATACTGTTCCCAAATAAATAATGGCAAAAACATTTTTACTTCGGAAATTATTATTCATATAATAGGCGCGAAAGTTTCCTAACGGAGGGGTATCTATGCTCGCACAATAATGCATGAACAAAGAAAAATCCCGGGTCAGGAGAGGGATGGAATCCAACTAAGGACCGCTCTAAAATTAACTCAAAATAACATGCATGTTAAAACTCTTTTATCCAAAATTCCTAAATCCGTAACCTCTGAAATCCAGAAGATTTTGGAAGGAAGTGTGAATCATTGTTCTATTTTTATTTAGGACAGCATTTAATTTTTCAATTAATATATATGTATGCATATGTATATGTTACGATATATCTATATCCACTGTAACATTTCAATTCAAACACTGATATCTTACCTCTCTAGTGATACATATAAAAATATTACATGTAGGGTACGTGTATAAGCTATGTTATCAATATTGAAATGATATCATGTTTAGACTTGGGTTCTATCCTCCAGCTGACCTGTTTTATAAAAGCAAGCATAAAAATTTCGAAAAAATTTAATTATTTTGAATAAAGAGTTCTCGAAAACTATAAGAGCTATTCTGTAAAAGGCTTACTCGGGCAAGGCCGTGTCGCTCTGCTAGTTCGTTATATTCAAGTTCACGTGAGCTTAGCCAGCATAACGCGAGAATACTGTTTTTTTACTCCAACCATTGCGGTATATTTCGTTTTTCCACGTATAATTTAGCGGCATCTTTTTCGCATCGATTTTTTTGTTACTTACGCGGGTATACTGTTTACTTCAATTATTACGGTATGGTTCTCTGGTTCCACCTGTCGTTTGACCAGGTGTAATTGAACGCCGTCTTTCACGCATCGATTTTAGTGACTATCAGCCCGTTTGATTTATCATCGTGTTCAGATAGGTCTGTTGAGTTCTGAATCCACGTTTTTATCGAGTGACGAATGGTAGTAGGGATCCTTCGCGATTTTATGATCATGTACGTTCTTTTTCTTATCCGACTTAGGTAACGGAGTGTGGTGTCGGGTTATTCTACTCCGCGCAATTACCTAGCATCAAATGATTACATCCGCATTACTTAAAATAATCTTCGAGTGACTAATTTTATATTTTAGTCACCTAGCAATTGACACTCAACTAGTATCATTTGTCGCGTGACCTCTCAGTGATGTGTTTAGTATGCACAGTCACTACGCCACGATGATTGGTAGTTGCGGTGTACAGTAGTCTTCGGAGAAGAAGTCGTTTCCTTATAACGGTGATGAGAAAAAAATGTGAAAAAATTACAAAAGGCGCTCGATAATGATCCGAACATATATTACCATTGATCGGTACCACGGTGCCGCTGGAAATTTAACTACTGTATCTCGGTTCAATTACCCGTTATAATAGTGATGTGTAATCCGATATAATCTTAAACAAGGGTCTAAAGGTCACCTTGATATTCTCTTGTGAAGGCAAACCATTCGATTAAAAAAAAATCTGTGTAGACACACTAGAACCATGATTCATCATAGTATTGTATTCACTTACTGTACATTTCGTAAAATATTGCAAATTTTTGCCTACCATATCATGATATACTGTACTTACAAACCATAACAATACGACTGACATAGGCGCACACCTCAGTTTTACTGGACTTATGACAAAGCGTAAGTTCTATGGATCAGATTGTGACACAATATAGATACAAGTAGATTGTTAATTGATCATGCGAACTAATGACCGACAAATTTGAATCACCGTCCTGAAATATCGAAGTGTTAGTGACTTGTAAATATCGGGTTAGTGGGGTTTAACTAGTGTATCATAGCGCAACACATTTTTTTGAAATTTCTGGATCATACTTCTTCTGCCAAAATTATTCTAAGTTAATTGAGTATGTTGAAGCATTGCAGCATAAAAAATATGCCTAGCTTTGTAACTCCATCTACAGCAGAGATAGCCAACCTTTTTTCATCCAACTGCGGCCCTCTAGTATTTTATACCCTAGGTCCTAGGAAAATAACTTAATCGTACAACCACGTGTGTAATTAAACGTGTCTGATGATGTGAACTAACATGGAAAAAATTCAGTTGCATGCAATTTCAAAACCATCATTTATTATAAGTGAAATGCATTATTTTCAAATTGCCCACACGTTCGGAATCACTGGTCTACACATAAAGCTATGAACTAGTTAGACTTACCGTAGTGCTCTTTATTCCTTCTGACAAATAGCGAAATCAAACAGCAGTGAGCGAGCTCATTAGATACTGCAATATTAGTAGTTATGTATTTTCAGATGCATATTTAGTTAGTATAATTAGTGTTGGTTATGTTTCAATTTTATGCTATGTGCTACATCACAGTGAAATGATTGAATATAGCTTTGCTTTGGTTCTGACCTGATTTAAAACAGGCATTGAACTACACAAACGTAGGCCATTTTGCTAGCTAATGAGGAAGATGGATGCACTAGAAACAAGGTGCGATATGGAAATCGACAACTGTTACTGCAATAATAATATTGACCCTTTACCGACTGCTACTGTTGACGCTTGTCGATTTCTGATCGGCACCGAGCCGCTTGTGCGCGATAGTGTTAACCAAGAAACCTTGATTGAAGATGAAAAAAGGCATGGAGCCGCGCATCAGTGTGAAGATTCCTGCGAAGAAAGGTCACAGCAGCAGTCTCGGAATAATTCTCTTCACCGACCTACGGTTTTAGATATTTATTCAGAGAACGTTCCTTGCTCTCGAAAACTGTCGTTTGTTGGAAGTCTGCCGGGCGGACGCCAATTCAATAATAACCGACGAAATATACGTAGAAAAAACGTTAGTACGTACCAACAACCGAAAAAATGTTTTGATGTCTTCAATAGAAAGAGTTCGCCTCGTATGGACAGTTCAGAATCGATCAGCAGCGACGGTGACTCGACTTCATCCAGTGGCTATTCTAGCATGAGCAGCGGTGGATTTCCTTCTAGCGTGCTGCCGGACAATCCGTTCAGATGCGGCAAGGGGGCCGTTCGAAGATGGAGCAACGCTCACTTGACGACCCAGTTTCCGTACATATATTCCCCTAGTGCGCATTCGCTACAATGGAATCCCAGAAAGCCGACATGCAAAACCTTGCGACGGGTTTTAAGCGTACCCAACAACTGCAACGCGACATCCAAGAACGAAACAGATAGCGGAACCTACAAAAACAGCGATTCTGCGGAGAGTGTAAATAACTCTATAGAACTATATCGTAGTGATGATACAGAAGAAAAGTCGAGATCTAAGTCATTGAGTCACCTGAGGAACTGTTCCCTGCCCATCATAACGCTAAGCCATCATACTGGAGTAAGTAGAGTTGTGTATTGTATTTCGGCTATGCTATTGATTATAGAGAGTTAGTGAGATCATATCGACCGAAAAATTTCTTCGTTAACCGAACGGGGCAACCTCAATAATAATAGTTCCATGCTTATCATTATTGCTTAGTCATTATACCAGAGCAGCTACTTCGGGTATGTTATCGAAGATACAGAGATAGTTGCAGGACGTAAAATAGCTTTTTCTCCGCGAAACGAGTGCAAGTAAATCTTATGCAAGGGAAGCAGGGTTTTTTCAGGGTTTTAGATGGAAGACATGACCTAGTTTGGGTAAAATTTCAAACCTTCTCCAAGTGATTGCTGTCATTTCTTAGTTGTGTGGGTGTAATTCTTGTAGTCGTAAGTAATCGGTCTGGAAGTTGTGATTTAGCAAGGATATCCTAGTGAAATATTTGTAACACGGAATTTCAACCTTATGCGTTACGTTGCTCTCAAATAACTGTTACAATGACACATCTAGTTTTCGTTGCTTCTATATGTGTATAAGCAGTGGTGTATTGCTAGGAAAGTATGGGGGCTCAAGTAGAAAATGTTACTGATCGCCTAATGGTTTTACTTGAACACGTATTTCATTCTACGATTTTCTCCTATTCACATTTGTCACTACCTATATGACCTTGAAGAGTGCTAATGTTCGGATTTATCCTCCAGGGATTCCTTTTAATATTCAAGTACGTTGTAATAATGATTAGTACGCCAGTTGGTACGTGTAGCATTCTTGACGTTAGCATGAGCATCAGTTATTGATGTTGACTCGAGCACCATGATATGTGTTAGTTAGTAGGCAGTATTTGTTCATTATATCAGACTAATAAGATCGCGTGCGAAATGTCTATCTGTCTGTCGTATTATGCCTTAACAACCGCGATTTCCGTTTTAATTGGTTCTGCGTAATTGGGCTACAATTAACTAGACTGTAGTTTTGTAATTTAAAAAAAATATTCAAAAAAGGCATTATAACGCTATCCCGTACCCCCAAATTCGGACTTGACTTCATACCTTAGTTCCATGTATTATTCCATAGATTCAGGATAGAATCATTAAGAATTATTAAGCTTCTAAGGTTTTTATTGATTGAAAGGACGGTTACGTTACGTCACAACTGATAGTTCTTGCTTGAATTCAAAAAAAGATGAATGAGGTAAAATCTGACAATAAGTCTTATCTTGCGACATTTATCCCATTGTATACATTGATTAATTTATACAAGAAACCTATAAAGCTGGTGGTGGCAGCTGTTCATAACAGTACACGGATAAACTATGATATAACTACCAAGGCGACTACTATCTTGAAAAGGCATCTTACCTTGAATTTTGGTGTAGTGAAATTCTTCGAAATTTCCAATTAACTAATAGCCGTACCACGTTTCTGAATACAAAAACACACTGAAAATGCGATTGTTTTGGGGCGAACCTTCACCTTACTCGAATGGTTATTACCGTATAGCATGATGTAAATTACGTTCGCTCGTTTCGGGTAAATTCTCCAAGCGTATATTACGTGTTAATTTTGCCAAAAGTCAAATCCGTATTCCACAATCACGACATAAATGTCGATACGATTTTCTACTTATTCTCAATATTGCTCTGATAACGTGCAAAACCGGGCTATTAGCGCACTATTGTCTACGCAAGCTTCAACCAGATTGCTGAAACCATAAAATAGGAAGTGTATCACGACCTCTTTCCTCTGTTATAACCCTTTGTTGAGATCTGTGTTGTCAGAGCCGGGCGTTCACGCTGCTGTTGAGGTACATGCGTGTAAGCGGGTTAAAATGACGCAGTTTCATTAGTTTGATAGCATGGTCTGCATATCGGTTCTATACTGCTGTTACCCTTTGATAGCATACAGGTGGTATATGTTTGGCTTGCAACTGTTGTTGATATTTGTTTGCGACTTTAATATCACCGTAAGGACATGACAATCAATGCTAATAAGATTTGTGTTAAGAGTCCACTTGAAGTTACCTGATAAAAGTCAGTACAGTTGCATCAGGATTAGAAACTATTGCCCTGAAGCGAATGTAGGCACAGAGTTCAAGTCTTAGATTCGCGTGCTGCAAGTAGGCAAATTGAGCTACCCTTCAGTAGCGCAAATTCAGGCTACGGTAATATTCTCACTCCATACGAAGTTTGAGCAATTTTACAGAAGGAGAGAGAGATTTAGATTTGAATGTACGAGTATTTTGTGTTAGTGGTAGATGTGGCCTATTAGCTATTGTATTTTGTGTGATATTATGCCGCAATACCCATAGTACAATATCTGATGGCTGGGACCTCCCCGTAGCCCCCTTTATTACCTTTTAGATTTGTGAGAGAGTGTGAATTTGAAGCCTTTGTTGTATTTTGTTCGCACATCAAGATCACTGGCCGATTTTGCTCTAGGTCTGACTCATCTATCTATAAAAACACTGTTTTTCCCTTGTGGTCCTACTTTCATTCGACCATTTTCTCCTTTTCACGCTTGTCACGACGTATGACTTTCAGGAACTCTGATGTTCGGTTTAATCCTCCAGGGAGTCTTATTACCTTTCAGGAATGTCGCATTATTGAATAGTACGCTGGTTGGTACGCTTTAAATTCTTGTCTAAGGTGACATAGCATAAATGCACACCCCCTATTTTATAAATCGTAATTTGATTAGAGATAAGACGCATATGAACCGAGAAAAGGGTAGAATTCAAACGTCAAACTACTTTGCAATCGAACATGTCAAATCCGTGAAGTAGAACAAATTATTCCCAAATAATTTTGACTGGGCTGTCTTCAAACTGGGAATAAAGGTCCTGTGGTCCATAAAAACAGAAGAAAGAATCGGGCCTGTGTAATATAACGGGGGAAGCTTATCGAACATGCATAATATGGTTTACCTAAGTCGTATATTCTACAGATTATAATTCAGGATAGCATCCTATACGGAACACATACTATGTCCGAAGAAACTTGAAACGTTTTCTTCAACTTTTTCAAATTTTTTTTTCATACACGCTTGACAAGCAGTGATGTAAACAATACCGAAGACACGATTAATATGTGTGTATAATCGAACAATTCATCATTTATAGTTTGTCTTTAAAATCATTAGCTTAGTCATTGAAATCAGTTCTAATCAATTTAGGTCGATATAGCAGAAGATTTAATCGCGACTTTATAATCTTACACTAACGGCTCCAACTTTTCTCACATTATGGGTCCAGATACTAACAACCATAATCATTCTATCTTTCGAATCTTTGAAAAATTTGATCGGGAATTGTTGTTCAGAAGATATACTTAAGTATGGCGAGTGCTAAGCGAGAGCTGTGTGTATGTATTTTTTTTATAATACTAGATACAGTATTTACATTCGCTGTGCGCTGTTCGATAAAGTTCTTTACTGAGTGTATTGAGTGTTGTGATTCGTATTAATTACACTTACTTTATACCGTTGTTTCTAGATTTCGATTTCATTATTTTGAGTAAAACATAGGTTCGCTCCCAATGCTTAGCATTTACTGCGTCTTTATTGCCCTGGCGCCATTAATAACAATTAATAATTCTTCAGTAAATGTCAAGTTTCTAAACTTTGGATTTACTGTCCAATTGTAACGTGCCTCAGCAAAGGTCGCTCCAGGTAGATATTGTCTTGCCTCGAATAGGGTCGCCGTCATCGCCAGTCGCGTTACAACACTACTGTATTTCATTGTAAATTCACAGCCCTGCGACGCAGCTTAGATCATCTAGCGTTAGCGCATGAGTCACATAAGGTGATTTGTTTCTTTAAACATTTAGTTTTTCATCGTGCGTTGTATATTATAGCCAGACACAGTAGCTAGCGTAGGTGCAACGGATATGCAATGTACGGTCGAAGAAGCCTGCTGCTGTATGAGCTGTGAAGTGTTGGGAAACGTAGGCGAAGAAACAATGAAATCTGTTATCTGAAGGAACTAACTGTATCGTGAATATACAGTATTAAATGCGTATCATCAACTCATCATCAATGATGGATTGTAAGCCTCCTTCCCCGTCCGAATTTCGTCTCTTCCGTTCCATATCCGAAGACGGAGCGAGGAGTCATTCAGAAAACTTCGAGAATTTCCGCACAGGAGGAGACGAAAAATCTCCGTGCGTTCGCGCGTTGGATTTCGACAACGATGCGGTTCTAAGATGCAAGAAAACAAAGCACTCGAGGTCTCGATCGTATCACTGTCGCCCGAGGACGTATTCACTGCTGAGCAACGTACTTTTAAAATCTTCACTCGCGAAGAGAATGAATAAACGAAGAAGTCTTCCCTTCAGCGATACTTCGGTATTGGAAGAAAAACTACTTCTTATTTCGAAAATGAATCTGTACGATGGGATTTCCCTCGTATGTTATCAGGGTCGAATATAGTTTATCAGTAAAGTGATACCTTCGATCGTAGATTGATTAGTGTAATAGAAGTTAATTAGTAAGGTTGAGCTATTACAGCTGAAAGAAACGCACATGTACTGATTATACACGCATAACTCTCTAGCAGTATAAAATACATATAAATCTAATATCATCCGGTACGGAAACTATATTTATGCATTTATGAGTTACCGAACTTTATATGTGTCGTCTGCGATTTTTGCAAAATTCCCCCCAAAAAATCCAATTCATTTCTTACTTCGTAATCGCGACGGGGTTAGTAGCGATGCAGAAGGATCGACTGTCTACGTACGGATGTAGGTCGAAAAGCTATGTAAATTTCGAATCTAGAGTTAAACCGTCAGTTACCAGAATGAATTTTTAGTCCAACTACTTTCAAATCTTGTATAAATAGTGCCTAGATAGGATAATTTGAGGTTTTAAACCAAATTATCTGCTTAGGTAAACTTGTAAGATATTGTGATATTGTGTAGTGAATGAAGATTGCTTGGAAGGAAGTTCGTTTGCGAGTAATCTTTTTTAGTGATTAGTAAGACGTCAAATCGCATACTGTACAGTTCAGTCGCTCTGTTCCTTAGTTACGACTATTGTTGGAGTTGAATTTGAATCTGTATTTATTATTGATACTTTAGGTTTCATAATGTTTAATATGTATTGTTCCCATAAATTTGGAACATGACAAAAATGACTGCATTGCAGCTACTAGCCCGTCCCCCGCAGTTCACTTACTTTGTTATTATATTTACAGAGCGATTCGGAGTTCATGTCTTCGCCCCCATCGGGGTCAGGCAACGTCAGTGGTCACCTGCGGTCAGTACAGGGAAGTCAGGATTTATCGGCCAGCATTCCACGCAACTTCAAAATGCAGCGCCAGATGTCAGATAATGGTTTGCCTCGACGGGGAAGCTTCTGTGGAACACCTGGTGAGTTTACGATCAGTATGCATTACAATGACACCACAATACTCTTCTTTCGCGCTGTGATATATGAATCCACAATGAACATAATAAATAGGCGATATTCTAAGTTTTTTTCATTCTTTCCTTGATGTAAAAATTGGACCAGTTGTTAAATATATCAGTAACGATATGAGAGAAAATTATAAAATACTGTACTGCTACTATAATAACCTTACTGTATATGTCAAATTTAATACAGATCCATGCAGTAGTAACGCCCAGTTATATCTTGTATATATCATGGTGAATTAATATGCCCTTGCCTATGCCCTTGACTCCAATCTGGTTATTTTGCTGTAGTACTCGGATGTTCACATGATATTTGATTGAGACCTATTGAAATTAGAACTTATAATGTGGACGAATCTCGGGATAAAGTTAAGATTATGTTAACGGAAAATCCACGACTTCTGCAGGTACATGCATATATGTGGGAACTAAATATGCTAGCAATCCATATTACTTCAGGAGGAATTGATATTTTGCGTAGTTCAGTTTATTTTCGCTGCTCAGAAGCACAGTTTTTCTATGTGAAACATTTTTACGAAACGCTAGATTATATTTGCTCGTATTTCTTGTGTGAATTGTAATGAACTGATCTTTGCTTTCCTTTTTTCAGTTGGGAAATGCATTCGTCGCGAATCCATCTTTGCCAGTTACGACGGTCACCTGGGCGCACTAGGAGGAGGATTCGGTGGCGAGACGAGTAATCTAGTTCGAATGCATAACAAAGGCCTCGGACATTCGGCACCATCTTTAACTACGCCATTTGTAAGATATACCTACTATCTAACAGTCTTGTGGTATTAGCATTGTGTTTGAAAAGTATTAATGCGTGGTATTTTCGTTACAGAAAGAACAGAAAATATTTTATCGAAGAGGCTCCGCCACTCCCACTCCGTAAGTTTGTTACTTGTTCTTATTAAGTACTACGTAAGAGTTAGCTGTTATGCATTGATTTGAAATCGCGGAATTGGCTGTTTCAACATGGTTGCATGACTGTAATAGAGTAACATTCCCATACTAGTATTCTCCTATTGTCTATAGTTTGTAGATTAGTGTACAGTAATCGTCTGTAATTAGTGTAGGGTAAAAAAGTGTGCGATACTCAAAAAAGCTGCATCACTGTTGCAGTTTTAAGACACGAAAGAATCATATCCACACATACAGTAAATTTGTTGCCATTCGATAGAAACGAAAACGTAATGCTCACCCAATCTGACACCCCCAACCCGACAATCATCAATTCCCTTCGTGAGAGTAAGTTAGAGATAGTTTCATAAATTGTCAGATTCGTAATGGTTTGTTTCTGAGTCATACAATAGCGTAGTCACGTAATTTTTATATGTGTATCTCCAGTGCGCCATCTAACGGTATAATTTACGATAGAATATTTAGCGCAGGCCACTTCGCGTAGTACCTGTCGCGTATACTTTAGGCTCATTCACGCTCACTGCAACGGAAGTATTCGCTTATTCGCTGTAGTTTAATGACAAATGCGTAATCAGTGATCCGTAACGATTTGCATAGTAATTGCAATGTTTTTGAATATGTACTGTTCGGTGATTACTGACGTTATAATGCAGATCAGAAAGGTGTATTCAACTTTATTCTTCTGGCATTTCGTTAGTAGTGATCGAGTTATACAAAGGTAGATACAGGGGTAGCAATATTTTAACTGATACAAAGGATAGTGTGAACGTTTACAATTTATTTTTGGTGAGTGTTATTGTATGTGAGGGCGCGTCCTTGATCGAGACACATTACCCAACATGCAGTTGAGGCAGCTTCATAAATAGGATACCGGAGTGACATCCATGATGGTGATCTTAATTAGGTTATGGTAACTTCTAGGATCTATTGCAGCCTGCAATTATCCACATGTATTTATCTAGGGAGCTTTAAAAAACATTTATTAGAGTAGATTGAAGCATTATGTTGTTTTAATTACTACGAGTTAGTTAATGGATTTACTGTGGATGGAGTATTATAAATAATGGAAAAGCCGTGCGCGTTTGACGCCCTTTTTTAGAGCCGCTGCAATTCGCGCTCCGTCATGTCCTGTTTTAACTTCTCTCAACCTACCCTTATCTTCTCAATCTCTGCCTTTTCCATCCAAATCTTATCAATTAGTCGAATTGCAGTCGTACATAGAGAGAGAGAGAAGTTCTAACGTGGCTCGAGAAGTATAATTTCTTGTTGGTTTTAGCTTAGGCAGGAGAAGGAGAAGGAGTTTCACGTTTTTGTATTTAGTGAAGTTTATTACAACTGTTAAATATGTTACATAAAAAAGACGCCTGTTTTATATTATGTTTTATATACCCCGTGTGTAGTTACGCTATTTCATTTCCTTCCATTAAGCGTGCGAAAAACTTCCTCTTGACAGGATTTGACACGCTGTCAAATTCCGAGTGTCAAGCTACAAGCTCGAATTGCTTTAGCTCCTGTATCAGATACTAAAGTAGCAGTACAGCAGCATCAGTTGTCTAGATAAACAATTCCCTGGGGTGTGTAACTGCACTCCACTCGTTTCGCATTTCGAACGGTCGATATCATCAGTTTGGTCATTTGCAGCCGTTATAGAGTGAAAATAGTCGCTTTCGGAATATCGTATGGTGTTAATGTCGAATTTTATTTTATTTTAATAAAGTTAACGGTATATTCGCTGTTCGAACGTATAAAAATCGTTTGAACGAATCGAACGGATCGAATATCTAGAATTCTGGAAGGTATGAAGTGCATTTTTTAACTACGCGCGCAGTTCGAATGTAAAAGCATCGTTCGAACTCCAAATCGAATCTCTCTACGAGGCACCACTGTATATACGGATAATAATGTTTTGAGAAAATATATTCATTGAAGTTTGTTTTTCATCCCTTTAATATCTTCCATATAGGTAGTCATTGCTTTTTTGAACGTTATATGTAGGCTAAAAAAACAGTCTCTATTTTTTAATGCGGAGAAGACCCCATTCCAATGTATTTATAATGAATCCAATTTGTAATTGATTGTTACTGGAGTAACTAATTACAGTTTAGCCGGTCGAGCGGGAGTGTATTAAAGGCTTTCTGCAATTATCCGAAATTAAATGCTGTCCTAATTTTCCGTTTGCATGCACACGATAATTAATTCATTCCGACAACTATTTTGCTTTATTGCTTAAGCCACAATCACGCACACACACAGTCGACAACTCTCTTAATGCGAATCAGCTTTCGTTTGTTTGTTCCCAAACAGAGTGGCGTGCAATAGCTAGCTGTTCGTTGCTTTACGCGGTTCCTTTATTTCCTCGTAACGTTTGGTTCATTTCAATCATTGAACGTATAGCAACAATTGGTGCGATGGTTTCTATTATCTAGAATAGAATAGATTTTGCTAGAATACTTGGCGTTTCAATCGCACCGGTATTGTATAGTCAGACAGTATTACCGTTGAGTGTACTTTACATACCGCGATCGCAGAGCTTCAGACCCAACCGTTGCTTAACTTCTGCTATATATAGGTAGAGTTATTTGTAGTACAGTGTACCAGTGCTTGTCAAATAGTGCCAAAATATCGAATGATATGTTCGTTTTAGAATGTTATTGTCTGTTAATATCGCGAGATTTTCTTATCAGCTGCGAATGAGATGAGAAACTAAACTAAAGGGGTGAAAGACCTAAATTTTTACATATATTTATGGTTCTTTTACTTTCCGTTTCTCTATATCTCGCATAGCAAGTATGTTCGAAAACTTGAATATAATACAAACTTAAATTATTTTTGTTCCTGCTACGGAATGAATATTTTATAATACTGGCAAAGCGGCCAGGCTTTGTCCTGGTAATCCTTACACATAATTGCTCTCATAGCTATATAGATTATCCAGATTCCTATTTTGGCCGCTAGACTTAGAATTGAACGCTATTGAACCAACTTGGACCATTCCTAGTTGGATTCTATCCCCCAAGTAGCTCGGACCCCGGGTTTTCCTAGTTTGTGCATTGTTCTGGGTGTAATCTGCAACTCTTTGTCAAATTTGGTAAAGATTCCTGATCAGGATGCATCCTCCTGGTAGCTCGGACCCAATTTTTTTTATTGATGCATTATTTGGGGATGCATCTGCAACTCCTTGTCAAATTTGGTAAAGATCTGTCGAGAAATGACGACTTTGGCGTTCATTATATACAGTAGACATAAATCTTTTATTACATCTGTATGTCTCGACATTACTCAAAATGCTATTAGGATTGAATTACCCCTAGATGTTGGCAGCTGTTGTTCACAGATAGAAAACGTGGTTCAGCCGTTTCCGCTTCACGATTAGCTGGAAGGAGACAAAAAATATATGTACTGTACTCGAATTTCCTGTCAAAAAGAAAAACACTATACATAATTCATGTAAACGCGACCGTAAAGTCATCACAATACCCTTTTATTCCTGCTTGAACGTTCAAATATTTATGTCCTGTCTGCGAAGCGATTATTTATAATGTTGTGTCTGAATGGGAGAAAAAATTAGCATTTACATTGGAGGCGATATAGATGTGTCGATGCTTAACCGGCTATATTAACACTGGAAACACAAATGTACGGTGCTGCTGAGCTGCTGAATATGAGTGTGACGTAATTTAATATCTGTAACGTTTTAATGAGTATACACGTATAGCGTTTTACAATTTTCATCGTCGGGCACTAGATTATATTGATTCCTACTCGTGTGTGCACAGTACATCCCTCTACACTACAGTACCACATCAATAATGAATAGAGTGTTTATTAACAGTTATATTGCCAAGTTCCATATCTTGTAAAAACTCAACACCTGTATCTTCAGAACTTTGAAAGTGACAGGAGCTTCTTTTCATTCCTTGCACCTAATGTACCGTATTCGGAAAATCAATCATTTTGACTGCGTGAACAATTTTCAACTATTTTTCTAACAAATTTGACCAAATTCCGCGCGGCAACACAAAATAATGCATGAACAAGAAAACCCTGGGCTGGGATTTATGAAATCGTACTTAGGATTGCTCCAACGCCTCCTAGTGGCCAAAATAATTATCCAGATATATTCATACGAGAGCTTCTACGTTAAAGGCTTACCCGGGCAAGGGCGAATCAATCTGCTAGTCCTAAGTTTTCCCAATCTAAAGGGGTGCATGAATTTTGCTAGGCACTGGTTGCTGTTGAACATTTCTTCATGAAATAGGGGAATTAAAACGCGCGAAACAATACGTATTCCAAGATTGGTAGCTAATTATGGTGTCAGTTTCTACTCTCTCCTTGTACGTGTATGACGTGATATATGTCCAATTACGTACTGCAAGTGACCCGTGTGATGGTTGAAATATTGATTAGCTCGATAAACTCTTTTCAATAGATATTGCGTTTTTTCAGGCGACGTACATGTATATGCCACTTAGGTAGGCGGCCTATTGTTATCCTTACGTATAATAGTTGATATAAGAGAATAACTGTATCTATCTCCAGAATTAGCTCGAACAGTAGAGTGAAAGCTTGCTACATCATCATTCGATATTTGCATTAACCAGTAACTGACCTTTTAAATCTTAACACCAATTTATGGTTGACAACATTTAAATAGGAGTTCCAGATTTAATGGCGACCGAATAGTTTTCCCGGTAATTGTGTTCTTGAATACGCTACTGTTTGTTCGCGCAGTTTGTGCGTATATGTTGAATGAACACATCGTTGCCATCGATTTTTATATCCGTAGGCTGATTTTCCTAGAACTAAATAGCTGTCTCTAGAGCGAATTAACTTGACCACAACTCGACATTTTTCCAGTGTGAGCTCTCCAGGGTGACAGTCATAGCTAAGGATGTATAATTCGGTATCTTAGAACTGTTTTTCAGCAGCTCAGGATATTTCGGAAAAGAAGCCATAGTACTAGAGATGTAATCTTGTAAAACACGATGGCCATCTTTGTTGCCGGTTTCTTGTCATTAACACTGCAGTTGCTGAGGTTCCAATATCAAATCGTTATTGAGCTGAATGCTGTTCGGGTAGCATTTAATCAATAAATCATTATGGCAATACATGCATGCCCAGATTCGTAGGTTCGATGCTTGGAAGCCAGAAAAAAGTTTCTAGAAAATGGTAACGAAATATTACCTTACTTCTGCTATACTTGTAATCCGTGTTCCAGGCAGTGAGTGCTTCAGGGCAGGCAATACAGTATTCGTATCGAGATTTGAATAGATATGTAATCTATTTATTTTCCGTCTACATTCAGGGTATGCTTGGATCCATTTTGATTTTGTTTTAACTGTATGGTTCGTGTCTGTGTGTCGTCCGTATATCAAAAGTTTCTAGTCTGGCAACTTAACAGTTCTGCACCCAAGAGAGTGGAAGAGATTCCCATCCATAATTTATCAGTTTTTTTTTATCAAAATCGTATTCGGCAAGGCTGCAAGTGAACCAAAGAAAAAGGGATTATTTTACAGCTTACAATAATTACCCTTCGCTGTATGTTCAAGTCACTCGAGTGCAAAGGCAGTGATGGTTCCTGAATGAAGATGGTTTATGTGGAAAATAGCAACAAAAGAATACCCGCTAACAAGCTATTCAGAGTTCAGACATTCAAGAATTGCTCCTCATATCGTGTAGTTTTCCCTGTGGTGAATGCTTGTTAACGGATACGGCTTGGTGTTTGTTCGGAAAAGTGTTGAGCTATCCCGATGGCTGGTTCCAAGGACGACGACTTCTTCAGCATTATCAAGCACAGTTTAAGTGTGTCTAATCTACAACGGAGCGTGTCTAATAGTCGTCTATCACACGAGTAAGTCTGATAAACTTGTTCTTCCTCAAGGCACGGATTAATGTATTGCAATTCATCAGAATCGTTGCATACTATCGGGGTAAAAGAAGGATAGGGCCCCTGTAGGGAACCTCTTCAGAGATCCCCAAGGTTCATTTCATTCTATTCATTTTCACATCTACTCTACTATAGTTAAGAGAAAAACTGTACCACTGTATCAACCGACTATAAATGTATTTAATGTACCTCGCGAGCAAGGTCAAGGGTTATAATATTTAAATCTATTCTTGATAGACGACCTGTAAAAGCTGTAAGTTCAGTTCTTACCAACAGTGAAGCGGTTTAACTGACGACTGTCTTTATATCCCGGTTGTTGTATATAGAGGATATAGCGAGTACAGGCACTTCCTCGGCTTGTGCTCCCGTGCTCGCTCCGTTTTACATCAGGTCGCCGCACAGTTGCGACCGCCTTTTTTAAGCTGCTTCTGTTTATTGCTGTTGTTGTTCGCGCTGTGGTTGTATGTGCGTACGTTTTCTCCACATTTTTACAGTCAATCTTTGTTGATATCGTGTTTTTATCGTAACCGCTGAAAAGCAAATAGCTTTGCAATAGTGATGGCATTTAACAAAAAAATTCGGACTTACAAACTACAGTAGTTGCGGAACTTTTGTTCGCTAGTTTTTTTCGCCCGCTGGTTTGCAACTGCACATACAGTAGTATCTGTATTTGTGGTATGACATTTATTAACTGTTGGTGTCTCTAGATGTGCGACATTTAACTCATTTAATCGTACCAGTACGTTGATTTTTCCTAAATACTGACTGGTATACAAATTCGGTGCTATTATAAGTATGTGATCTACCTCATTATATTGTTAATATTGTTATTGTTAATTAACGTGACTAAACAGATCAATTTGTAATCGCACATTCAAATACGCATTTTTTATTGTTGTCGTTAACGAATTTTCGATTCGTGTTTGAAGAACGTCATGACTCGCTTGTTGACGCTTGAATTTGATTGAAACTGGAATCCCGCATGACTGTTAAACTCTGGTGATCTTTTCTTTGCCATGAAAATAATAATATAACGATGTGGGTATGCGGTATATAACGTATATTGCGTATCATCAGTCAGTGAGATGGTTTGTTCTACTACGTGCCTAAGTCGAATTTTTTGTGATGTATGGCCTGGCTCTTCATTGTCTGATTGTTTGCTTTAGTGATGTGGTCTATATTGTAGTAATTCCCCCTCCCTTTATTATTAGTAAATGTCAGGCAACACTGGTATTATTGGCAGTACTTATAATAAGCACCGTTACGCTAGTTTTCCCCAAATAGTCTCCACAGGGTTACTATCACATGTGTAGTTTAATGAGTGAGCTAAAACGCAACGTTACGTAATATATATTTATATATACTGTACTGTATATAGAATATATGGATATGATATACCCCTCTCTTCCTTCTCCCCCAAATAGTGCTTCCACTTTGAAAAATAGCCTGCTAATTTTAATAGTTTCATCTAGCTTTGGAAAAATTGCCAAAATTCTGCTTAATTTGGCATATCCAAATATGTGTTTGATAATAGGAAAGTCGACAACGAAGTAATATTGAACTAAACTTAATAACGGCGGCGATACAGTGCTGAACCTGGATGCGTTGTACAAATACATTTTACTAGCACGCGTAGTAGTGAGTATTTAGTTTGCTATTTATCTTAACGCGTCAGCCGTTACAAGCAGTCAATTTAATGATGGTGTCAACTAAGTGCCGTTCTTGGAATGACATCACGTGACGGTTGAAATATAATTATACATTGTAAAAGCAGTCGATAACTGTAAAAGATCAGTCATATAGCGCTTTATTAACGTTATTGCGATAGGAAATGGCACGCGAGGTCGAGGTTAGCAAACAGGTTATAGATTTGCATTAGAAGTCGAATAATTACCGTCTTCTTGCGTTCGATTTGAATTATCGGTTGGTTTCAGATGTTTATCGAAGACATATTGGGCTCTTATCAATGTCGCCTATGACCGAATTTAATTATCACGGTGAAATCTACGATTTTACGTTACCGTATCGGCATACAATGTGAACGATGATAAATTTCTTGGCATTGATTTTTTAGTCCGCCTCAATGCGAAGATCAATATTGTTTAACTGCTCGTAGGTTTCAGCTCGTTTTCTACAGCTATGAGGAGCGTTGCTACTAGCTGAAGGCTTGATAGTAGTTTATGTCTAAATATAAGTATTACACAGACAGAAGATTAGAGTACTTATTACCTAAAACTTGAAAAATCAAAATAGAATCGAGTTTGAAGTACTGTAGGTGCTTGAGAAATCGATATTCTTCCACTTGATGACCTAACTATTTTGAATTAGCTGTAGGTTCATTTTGGCATGGTATAGGTCAGAATATTAGTTTTCAATCATAGTGTTGGCTGATATTGAGGAATATTTAATATTATATTATTTTGTAATGGAGTAAGTGTTAGTAGACAGCTTAATTAACTTAGCAACAGTCTCTTGTAAGTATAACCATCTGAAATGTGTGTGTGGGTGTGTAATGTTTTACCATTAGTCATATCCTTAGTTTTCTAATGCGTATTTTGGCAATTGACGTGGTGGTAGAACCCGACAAAATGGACAGAGTGGTAGCGCCCATGCCAGCTGGGGTCCC
>QXVX01004905.1:18157-32138 GCA_013436065.1 Halocynthia aurantium | reverse complement strand
CAGCTGGGGTCCCCCAGGTCCATTTTTTATTATTCTCCACTGACTGGATGCGTTAATGCTTTATCTTTGCAACAATGGCGGGTTGGTTAGGTGAATGGTCAAAGTAATTGAAGTATAAGTGAAAGTTGAATGTTATATAGTAAGTTTATTTTAGAGTGTATTTGAATGTGTAGTGATAGACTAGACATATATTTTATACAGCTGGTTATATGAAAGAAGGAAGAATGTGTTAATTTGACAATGCATGTAATGCTTTACAATGACGATTAGCTGCTGTGATGGATTGTTATTTTTTGCCATAATAGCATTCTACTTTATGCTTCAGTACAATCATTCATTAGTTCAAATTGTTAGTTAGCATGTTAAATTAGACAGGAGATGAAAGAAAGTGAAATTGTTTATAGAAAGCTACCTATAATAACTCGTAATGTACCAATGAAAATTTACCTATGTCAATATACCTAGCATTTCCTTTAAACTCTATGATGATGATATTCACAATATGAAGTATCAAATAGTAAAATTTCTCAATCTGCATGGTTCCAGTCTAAATAATGAGTAAGTGTATTTAGGGTCATTGAGTGTACCTAATGTAAGTTAAATTCCATCCTGACAAGTGTGTATGTAATCGGGTTATTTCAATTTGCCAAATGGATCACTAATCATCTTTCGACACCTGTTGTCCTCCACAACATAAGCTAACTTTTATTGCATCCATTAATTATGTATATCTTGTGCTATTTTTGTGTCTTAAATACATATTTGCAATAGCAATGGCGTTTGGCTCTGTTTCCTTAGGAATATCATATGTGAATTTTCAGTTTTATTGGATGTTTGAAAAGCATTTCGAATTTCCATCACAACTCTATATATATTTCCTGCAGTCTAGTAAACTGAAGTAAAGCTGAAGTTGCGTTCGTTGTAGAGTCATTACCATGTCTAGTCATGGGAATGTGCTTTCGATTATATTGGAAGTGTTGTTTGTTTGTGTGACTCATGTATTGATTTTTTTTTTCAGTACACGCAATGTCGCAAATCGTCGCAGTGTCATTGGACTGTCGAGTACCTCACCAACTTTGCCACGAAGACCTCATAGTCCAAGTCTTTGTGCTCAAGGTAGCTATTTCTGATATTACCCTGATATGGAAATGATAATTTTGTAAGAGATTATGGAAACATTTTTATTTGAACATTACAGTACATTACATTTTACTAAAGTTGTTGAGCAGATTTTTCATCAAAAATAGTCACAAGCAAAAGCGAGTTTTTCGAATCCAGTACACTGCAGTGCATAGGGTTTAATCTCACCCTATATCTCTAGTGAGCAGCAGTCCTATGGATAGCCCGAGAAACATATCTCCGAACAACAATGCCCATTTCTCGTTCAACTCGGCTGCTGGAATCATAGGAACGACCACCATCAAAACTCGCTCTGCTGGTGCTCCCCTTGGCGCTTCATTAGACGGAAGGCGTTGGTCAGTCGCATCTCTTCCGTCCAGCGGTTATGGGACAAATACACCTTCCTCTACACTTTCTTCGTCTGCCTGCTCTTCTCAAGTAAATATTTGTCGTTAAATCTTGTGCTGTGTTGTCTTTTGCATACATAAATGCATACTGTAGTTATTTACAAAATTAAGATGGGCTGTAAGTCGAAATGTTTGCAATTTTCGTCAAAATACTACTCGAATCCCTGGTTGATTCTCTTTATTTTGATCTAATTTATTTATCATATCTGTATATATAAAGTTGCTCCATATATAATGTATGTCCTCTCTCACATCAAACTCTAATTAAAATACTAATTAAATAATAACAGCGCATTCTCTATAAAAAATTAATTTAGTATCCCATTCATTTTTGACGGTAAGTTGGTAACCCAGGCAAGGCATGGTCGCACTTCTAGTATACCCTATAATTTCTTAATAATTCCATTGTCATATCAGATATCAAAAGTATTTTGAAATGCCACTCATGGCCTGGTAAAAAATTCATAAAAATGTTTATTCAATGTGTATTTTATATTTGGGAATTACTTAATTATAAACTATATCGCCCATGTTTGCAGGAGCGCCTACACCAGCTGCCCTTTCAACCGACTCCTGATGAAATCAGATTTCTGACAAAGCATTTCTGTTCCAACGAAAGCATTAATGAAGAGGAAACTGGTGAGTAATAAATAACGAGTTTTAGCAAAAAATGAGATAAGAGATTGACAGACGAATTTAATATTTAATTTCGTCTCCGTCGCACAGTATTACTTGGTTCAGTTGCTGATGCTTATCGTAGATAATGAATTGTGTTGCAGGAAGGAGAAGCCCTTTTCGACCTAGATCTAGAAGTTTAAGCCCAGGCCGAATGATGACTCCTTCACAAGACTCCGAAGTGATCATGATGAACAATGTATATCGGGAACGTTTTCCTAATGCGGTCACACAAATGGAAGAAAAGCTGAAGGTATTTGGTTGTGCCACATTTTATACATAATATATAATTCCCATCAGCTAATTGTTTCAACATGTATATAATTATAGCCCACTCATGTAATTAGTTTTTGTGAGCCAAAAAATATATTTTGTTTCTTACATTACGACTGCAACTTGTATTGCATACTGTAAATAGTGAAAGAAGCTTTTTACCTCAAGCATCTATGAGGAGTCTGAGTAAAATTATGAAAACGGGGGCATTAGCCAGAAACGTTGATAACCACTGCTGTATGGTTTTCGAACCCTTGCAATGCTAAAAGTCAAAAATCTTTTTCATGTCAAACTGTAGAGCTTAACATTTAGTGTGATAGATAAAGGGGATATATAGTGTTAAATGATGTTCAAATACCATTTCTTTTGAATTTGGGTATGGGTATTGTATGTTTCACCTGATATCTACTGTAAGTCTCTTCCTAATTTCACTACAATTGTCATCCACCTTTTTCAACCAGTATTTTTTCCCACTGTATTTGTGTAATCCTAATCCTGCAATTGTTTTAGGTAGACTTTTAATGCTTTCGATATCATTTGCTAAAGCTTATTTCTACTTTCTCAGGAATTCATCGATCATTGTTCCTCAGAAAAGAAATACAGAGTTTCAGATGCCACATGGAGTTTTGTTCAGCACCAAGTAGTGGAATTGGCAAGAGCTTGTCTTTCAAAATCCCTGGAGGGGATGATTACAGCAAATTACTTTTACGAACTATCCGAAAAACTCGAGCATCTCATGGTCGATGTAAGTTGCCAGTCAATATGATCGAATTTAACTATCAAGAAATTCTTTTTTATGCCAACCACTGCCTTTGCTTTTCGTGCAGGCCCAGAAAAAATCATCCAGCGATGGTGGCAG
Organism: Halocynthia aurantium; assembly: GCA_013436065.1. NCBI lineage: Eukaryota > Metazoa > Chordata > Ascidiacea > Stolidobranchia > Pyuridae > Halocynthia > Halocynthia aurantium. Next base: position 28,805 of record QXVX01004905.1, on the reverse strand, counting down.
TATCATGAAGTTGATAAAAAAGCTATTGATGATAGTAGCCAGACCTGCAAGACTACTGGAGTGTTTGGTGAGTTTGTTTAGATAGGATTTCAGCTGAATATTTTTTACTTTTCGAGAAAAAATCAAAGAACATAGATACAAATTCTTAAGCTTTAACATTGAGGGAAACCGTATATATTATTTGTAATTGCATTATTTTCTATTTAAAGATATGTTATTATAGTTCCTTGCCCTTCCTTGTCTCATAAACGGATTAAAATTCCTTTTGTATCAAGTAGTTCATTATACAAGTCAATTAATTGCCAAAACCCGACCACAGTTGAATATTATTTACTGCTAAGATAACCTGTGCTTATTGCTTGATAGTAAAAAGGGTCTCAACAGTGCTACTTGACATATTATTATATTCGTTGTTACATGTGTATAGGTAATGACATGATATGTACTTTAGAACTGAACACTGCAACAAGTCTTCAGCATCAATTGGATTTTATTTTTAGGAATTCAATCCTGAAGAATTTTATCAGCTCCTGGAATCTGCAGAATTTGTTGCGAAGGAAGGAAAGCACTGCATTGAAACAGATATACCGCGTTACATCGTGCAGCAGCTGGGTCTGAACAAAGATCCTGTGGAGGAAATGAAGATCTTGTCCAAGCAGAGATCTTCGAGCAGCAGCGACAGCGATAGTGAGGAAGAACGGTTGCAGGGTCGTGACAAAATGATTGTGTCCGAAGATGATTTCATTGTTAGCAAGCTGATTAGCAATGGAGCTTATGCGTAAGGCTGCAAATATGTTATTTTTTACATCATTATTTATCTTCTGAACCAGGGGTGACCCTGCAATTGGCCAGTATGTGTGGGTTAATAACAGCCAAGAATCTCATTATGTTAATTCATATTCTCATATCTGTATTTACAAACATCATAATCATAATTTTCCCATCATTTAGTGCTGTATATCTGGTCAGACATAAAGAAACGAAGCAGCGGTTTGCTATGAAGAAGATTAACAAACAGAATTTGGGTCTTAGAAATCAGATAAAACAGGTGAGCAGTCATTTCAGGAATTTCTGGACAATATCCATGTATTTTTTTAATAAAATTACTGAAAATTGTACAGTGAGGGCTTTAAATTTGAATCTTTACCTGATTTTTTAAAACCATAAAACCTTCCTTTAGTTGAATTTTAAGCTCAAAGTAGTGTAGTGATTTTAAAGTAGAGTGGAGGTAGTATTCAAACATAAATCGAAAGAACTTGATGGTAATATAGAGTTAGTATTTTTTTAGCAAATAAATTGAACTTAATCGTTTTACTGAATTTATATTGTGTTTTGCAGTAGAATTTTCATTTAGTGTAATTTCAGATATTGTTATTAGTGAACTATTATTATCATAAATCATACTTACTTCTTCATTAAAAACAATTTATAATATATATTCGACTGCAATATTTATTAAATAAATAATCGGCATCATTTAGTCATTCAATTTTTATTATCATTATTCCAATGCGATTCCAATCCACGAATCATACTGTACTTCCACCAGCAATAATATTATGTTTCTTCTGAATCTGAATACTCATATGTAAATCTGACTGGTTTATGTAGTCAAAATATGTTTTTTGGGAAATGATTCCTAATTTCAACCGTGAATTACAATTTTCCTGGTTACTCCGCTATTGGTTACCTGACTATTTGATATCAACAGGTGTTTGCCGAAAGAGATATTTTAACCTTTGTCGAAAATCCATTCGTCGTTACAATGTACTGCTCCTTTCAAACCAGGCGCCATCTCTGTATGGTTATGGAATATGTTGAAGGTGGGGACGTGGCAACATTAATCAAGGTAAGATCACAGTCACGCTTTTCAAAAAAATCTGCTAGTTATGTACAGTGGATGATGGATAATGTCATTCTGTTAAAATATTGATGAAAAAAATGAAGTGATGAAGGAAATGTAATATTAAAATTTGTATAGTGTGCATAGTAATACAAAGACGTAATAGTATAGTATTACAGAGGCGTTGATTTTTATTTCCAGAAAAAGATCCCATAGGAACTTAACTCGCTTTCGCTTAACATAGTTTAACATAAAGTCATACTTTCCAAGAACCATGATATTCAGTAAGGGCCTCCAATTATCCATTTGCTTTCGTTTCAGAACATTGGTGCGCTGCCGATTGATGTGGCTCAAATGTATTTTGCAGAAACTGTTTTAGCCTTAGAATATTTGCACAATTATGGTGTTGTTCATCGTGATTTAAAGCCAGACAAGTAAGCGAAGTATATGTATAGAAATAGGAACATTTTGGCACTACTTTTTTCCAATTGGTCTCATTGCCTGTTATGAACTTTTCAGTCTCTTAATCACATCGATCGGACATATCAAGCTCACTGACTTTGGTCTGTCTAAGGTTGGTCTGATGTCACTCACAACAAACCTCTATGAGAACCATTTGGATATTGCTAAGCAATTTTCAGATCGACAGGTATATTGTCTTCCGTCTCTTTATTCATAAAGTTGTTCATGTCCGGCTGTATGTGTGTCTTCTCTCACAATTCACGACAGATTTATCGTTATTATTTTATTATGAAATTGAAAGGATGCGAAGCAGATTCAACCATCTTTTTCCCATTACCGATTGACGACATATCACAATTTCTCAATATTATTTTATTATGACATCGAAGAGATGCGAAACCATATGATAAAAGTACTTTAATTGAAATATTAATCATCTCAGGAAATGAAATGAAAAATTGATAATTACTTAAATATTTTCTCTAATGAATACCACCTTTTCCGCATTACCGCTGAGTAGAGAAAAACTGGCATATAATGGATATGTAGAAACCTTACAACATAATATAACATGCAATGCATCTCATGATAATCGATCATATTTTCAGATAAATGGTACACCAGAGTACATAGCACCTGAAGTCATCCTTCACCAAGGATATGGCCCTCCAGTCGATTGGTGGTCTGCAGGAATTTGCCTGTATGAATTTGTGGTTGGATGTGTTCCGTTCTTTGGCGAAACCCCCGATGAACTTTTCACACAGGCTATAAATGGTAAAGCAAGATTCTTTATTTCCATTCATATAAAATGAATTCCAATCCCTGATAAATAAAATTATAAATAAATTTTATTTATAAATATAGAATATATATTCCTTATATTATGTTATACTGTCCATGTGAAGGCATAGTTCTTTTATCCATTTGTAGTACTATTATTATTTTGAGCAGCTACACGAAACCATGAAACCTACCATGAAAAATCCATCAAGTGTGGATAGTTCTTGAGATAATAAAGCGATGATTAATTTTAATTTCTTCTGTGCATGCTCTTCATAATGGATTCACTTTAGTATTTAATGCTGTAAGTGTGCTAGGTCATACCAGCGTTGCAGTATCTATTACAGTAATAAGGTCGTCTTCAGATTATTATCTGTTCAACATAAGCGATAATTTTCCCACTGTTTATTACAATTTATATTACAAATTATCCAATTGCATTCTACAAATGAATTTGTCTTCCTAGATGACATTGACTGGCCTGAAGGAGAAGAATCTCTCTCCGAAGAAGTAGTCGACTTAGTCTCACTGCTGCTGGAACGTGATCCGGAAAGAAGACTAGGAACACGGGGTGCAATGGAGGTAATAATACACAGTGAATTTGTCATGGTAACTAGATGGACAACTATTTACAGTAGATTGACTAGTCACATACATAGTAATAAAAATGCGTTGTTGCCTCCTGTGTTCGGAAGGATACTATAAATTCATGAACAATGCGGGATTTTTTATCAGAAATATTATTATCAGCATAGCCTCAATCAAAAACTGCAAATTTGTGTTATTAGTTTTGTATTATAGAGAAAACCTGCCGGATTAATAGTGTGATTATAATAAGCCATAATGGAACCCTGTGATAGCAGTAATGCTATTATTTAAGTGTGATTATTCTTGGATCCTGTCATTGTGCTGCAATCTGATAATGGCTATCACTTGACACTGCACTCTCATAATTAAAAATCAATTTTCGTACTCCCTAGTATCTATTTTCGCCATGTATTTATGCTCGGCAGAACAGTTGATAGGCAGGTGGCTGTCACTGTACTTTATGTGATTGGGCTTTCATGTAATATATCACGGAACATTGAATAAGTCTGCCTCCGTCAATTTTTATATATGCACATACCATGTAATCGAAATCTTGTGAAAATAATACAAGTTTAATCTTTTCCAATTATTCTATGACTGAAGTAAAAGGAATTATTTGGAATAGCCTGCATCAATTAAATACGATATCGATTTGGCAGAAAACTACTATACTTACTATGAATTTTTTTGAAAAATAATTTCAATATCAGTCGAGTTGGTAAATAAATTTCGAAATTGTATTACTGGCATAAATATGCTAGGTTAAAAATGGATTTTGTACAAAAAGATTAGGTGATTCTATGTTGCTTCATATATTTCACTTAACAGTTAATTAACTCGTAATAACCTAATTTTAGTCTCATTAGACAATGTGGGCTGTGGCCTGTGGGCTGCACAAATTGACTTAGTGGGCTGTACTTTGCCACCTATGTAAAAGTTGTGATATAGGTTTAATGTTGTTTGTCGGTCAGAAAAATCATGATTTGGCTGATAAATTTCACTCATTGTAAGATTGTTTGCTAATTGCCACTCCCACTTCTCTAATATGAGCTAAAGATGAATTGTCTCAATATAACAATCACTTTGTGATTGCTGAGTATCGACTTTCTCGTAATGTATTTACACTGTTTACCCCGCTTTGCGCTGTTTTGCTGTAGTGCGAACAGAGAACCAATCCCAGAGTTATAATAACTTATTTCATATGTTCAGTTAATTATCTCCAGTAACTTATGTGGAGTGCATGAGCTTGGTTAGCTTTCCATTTCCATTCTCATAGTTGGTTAATCCATCTATATCACCAATAAAATCTAGGCTTGAAGAACTTATCTAATAGATTCAAGGGCTCTGATTTGGGGAATGCATCATATGCGTTAAGCTAGTATCTGCCAAACTTAATTTTGATACTCATTTCAGGTGAAAAGTCATATGTTTTTCGACAATCTTGACTGGACGACACTGTTAAGGCAGAAGGCTCAGTTTGTTCCGACTTTGGATGATGACGAAGACACAAGTTACTTTGACTGTGGGTTGTTTAACACTGGAATTTAGTTGAAAATACCAGACCCTGCCCTAACCCTATTTAAACCCTTATTCGTTCGTTGCAGCACGAAGCGACCGATACTGTCACGACACACTGGATAATTCGGACAATGAAACAGGAGACGATGACATGTTGGAATTAGCGAGTTTCACGTCTAGCACCAAAAGATTTTCACAGGTCTGAAATGTAGTCTAAAACATGGAAATTGTTTGCAATATCAGACATGTAAATGTTAAGTTTTAGATATTAGAATGGGAATTTAGCTCATTCCTGATTTATTTCACTAAATTTGTAATCGAACAATGCATATCTTCTATAGGTTGTAGGTTTTTTACAATGTACGCTTTTCCACTCCATGTCTAAAAAATTGACATGATGATAAACTAGAATAGGGTGACCCCTTGACCCCGCCTTGAATTTTCTTCCCGTTTGGGGTTATGCCAAATTTTTCCATTGATTTTCAATAAATTTCAACAGGTGACTTACATGAGGAGTTTCCTCTGATTAGGGGATTAACTAGCTTTATTGCATAATGGAATTACATATTGCTGTTCAATTCTTGAATGATCAACAATCAAGGGAATAATTTTTTCATCCTTCGTTAACTTCTCTGGTTTATTCAGGGCCAAAAAAATTTCTCTCGAAATGATACTACAGATTATATACATGTCCTTCTTTTCACAGACATTTCAAACTCCTAAAAAGCATGTCACTGAATCAGCACCGAAATCATCGTTCCTATTGCAGTCTGATATGTAAGTAATAGAATTCTCAATAAGTATTACAAAATAATGTAATATTAGCATGTAGATTCACACAAGCAGTGTAGTGTGGTAACTGCTTAGAAATGAAGTCATAATTTCTGAGTGTATCTTAAGCACCAAATTTGGGTTGAATGTAACTTTTGTTCTTGAATATGACTTGAGAGGTAATCCCTTTCAATTTATAACTATGTTCTGTATACTGCAGAGGAAGACTCAGGATTATTAATACACATCCAAGCCAATATTATTATATTACAGTATATTAAAAACTTGTTAAAAATTTTAAAATGCAGATGTAAATGAGCTTATTGACAAAATACAACAATGTAGGAAGACCATGAGACCATATTTATATAGATTACTCCACTGTTGCAGATATAGGAATATATGTAACTTTGTGCAACGTAACTTACTATTTTTCTCTTTAGACATCATCATCTCTCCAACGAATCTTCGAATGACAGTGATGCATCTCCCCCTTTGACAACGAGATCCTCCTTAAAGGGAGTCGATTCCCCGCCACTGTCTGCTTCGAATTCCAGGGTTTGCGGAGATGTGCCGAAATTTTTCATTTCTGCCGAATCGGAAAACGAGGAACACTTTGTGAAAGGCACTGATGCCAGTGCCAAAAAAATCACCGATAAAAAGACGGACGAAACGAGGACTGAGGACAAAAACCTTAAATACGATTCCGAAAAAGTCGGTCTCAAGGACTTAGCCGCCGACCCTTCTGAAAGTGACACTGTTGAAACTGCTGAGAACACTACCAGAACGTCTAGTATCAGCAGCATAGACAGTTCTATCAACGACTCTCCGGTGGTGCAGCGAGCACATCATTGTAGAATCAGCTCAGAAAGCTCTGTGGGAAGCACGGGCAGCCACAGCCCATTGCTAACATTAAGAGGAGATTTAGAGACAAAGAATTCAGAAGAGACTGGGAAACAGACGCAGGAGGCGGATAAAGTCCATCCTCCAGAGCATAAAAAACTCGGGCAAACTCTGTCTGACTTCACTCCTCCGACAGCAATGCAACATCAACGTTCTCCCTCCCTTACCCATACTGCCGGATCTAAGTCCCCTGAGATGGGCACTCTGAGTAGTATCAAGAAGTCCCGCAGTATGTCTGCCGACAGCCCTTTGGTAACTAACGAAAGCACTCCGGCGAAAGCGGTCGGCAAGACGCTGACCAAGCCTGCACATAGTAATATGTTTCTTACCCCATCCGGGACATCGTCATCCACTGCGGTCAGACATCAGGCACTGTCCAGGTCTGTTTCGAGCACCATAGATGAACGCTCGTCACATTCCATGAATGCCCCCTCTCCACTTACCTTATCGAACACGTCTCCCTCCCAGATATTCAGCCCCCAGCAACGCCTTCACGCGGCAACTCCTGCCACTCACCCACATCATCGCCCACAGAAGCACAGATTCCGAAGACTGTCATCTTCCTCCACTCCTGGATCCATGCCGTTCCACGTAGGCCATATAAATCCTGTCAGCACTCCGTCCCCGAAGCCAGGAAGCGGCGCCAAACTCCTAGCCGAGAGAGGCATCATGGATCAGTCGCCAATTCCTTCGAGGATCAGTTCTCCTGCTAGCAACAGTAGCGGAACTGTGAGTCCTGAAATTTTGACTCCAACGCCGTCTGCTTCTCAGGTCAGTATCAACGTTGTATAAATTCTTATTGGTATATCCCCTTTTACTAAGAAGGTACAATACCTATCCAATTGATGTCATAGATGGGTTTCCAAAAACCACGACTTTCACTGAAATGATGTTATGTAGCATCTATCCTCTAAATATGTAATAGTTCATTGTTTAGAAAACACAAGTATAATTCTATTTTTATGCATCTTATGAATAAATTTACCAACCCTATTAATTTTTGTAGTCCGTCGCCATCTCTACCATACCTGTCGTTAGAAACAGACACCTGAGCGGGGATTTGAAAAGATCAAGATCATTGAAGCGTTTCATCAAATCTTCTAGTGCTTCTTCCTTGCAGGTATGCTTTCGATTACCATATTATTTTTAATTCCTTATTCTTCCTTATTCTTCAAACTCCATTAATCCCTTTCCTTAAACGTAAACCGCACCAAACGAAAAATCTGCATGGACAAGCAGAATAATTGGCAATATTAATCATGCCATGTTGTTTTTAGTACTAAATGTTCGGCAATACATTCAGGGATTTACAAAAATTAGAAATAAAACTAAGGCACTGTGAATTCTCGCAGCGGATCTGACAGGTCAAGTTTCTCGATTAACACTTAAATAAAATAAAATAAGCAGTGTGACTTGCACATGGGAGTATGAAATCTGGAAGGCTTTCTCCCGTGTAGTCCCATATAACAGTTTTCCTTGTGCAGATCTACTTTATACCAATGCTAAATTCAAACTATTTTTTGTTTTGTTTTCAGCTGATCATCCCAACAGCTGACGACACCAGTTTACCACCATCGCCCTTGGCCAGTCCTCGAGGCGCTTATTCGGCATTCTCGTATGGGAATCAGGGACCGTCACTGCCCAGTTCGAGAGATTCTTCACCGGGCCGGTCCTTTTCACCAATACCTGGCTCCCCAAAACCACCCGTGGTGATCAACCGCTCGCCGAGGGGTTTCGGCTTCAAGATGCAAGCGATACCTGTGTATTTCGGAAATAAAGGAAATGCTTTCACAGTACATCATATAGTTATTGTAAGTAAATGACAGAGAACTATTCCAGAATATCTAACAATTCTGTATTGTACATTCCCGCTGATTAAAAAAGAATTCTAGAACTCTTACAGAAAACTTATTAATTCAATACATACTTTCCTTGTTTTATTTAATCCGACTTCTCTGTTTTCTGCAGTCTGTGGATGAAGATGGTCCAGCTCATTCTGCTGGACTCCGTGTAGGCGACTTGATCACTCACATCAATGCTGAACTAGTGCAAGGTCTCGTGCATACAGATGTTCTTGAAATTATGTACAAGAGTAAAGAAAAGGTAAAAAAATAAATTCTATGCTTCTGTCAAATGAAACAGCAGAAATTATATGTATCTTAACGTAAATCATACATACATAGATATACCAGCAGAGCTAGAGCTACCCTGGCTTTAATGGAAAAAACCCATTGATTCTAATTAGTATTTAGTTATCCTGGACCCGGATTTTCACTGATCATGCATATTCCGTACCAAATGTGGTAAAGATCTGTTAACCAATGACAATGCTGTTTCAGACATTATCACTAGAGATTAAGCACATCAACATGGTTGATTATGTTTTGATATAAAAACATTACTCTTCTTACCAAAACTTGGGCTTGCATTTTTATTATTAACTTGAGTGTGAATTATAGATAAGTAAATAGGGCAGGTGTGTTGTTCAATTTACAGATCCTTTTCATTTACCTTTGTTTCTATTTTTGCCAACAGGTGACGATTCAAGCTTGCCCTATCGACAGCACCAGCATTTCAGTTGGTAAACGAAACAAGAAAGGAAAAGGGAAATTGATTCGTAGGAAAAAGAAGAGAAATCAATATTTTCATCGTATTCCTGGATTCGGCTCTGGATCCAAGACTCCCGGGAATCCCGGTTCGACTTCTGTGTCGGGTGCTTCTATGGAAGGGTACCAGTACCCTCGTAACAAGCGGAGAAGCTCTCTGCTGCGTCGTATATGTACACGAGGTAGGTGTTAGTTTCTGATTCACATTTTAATTTCATAGGAGTCATTTTCATCTCAACTAAAAGATATATGTGGGGCTCCGAGCAGTAGTAAATCTTGTTTTGCGATTCATTCGTAATACAGCAGATATAAAAAATAAAGTTTTTGTTATGAAGGGCATGCTATGCTTATGGTGACATCATAATTGTTAAAGAATCTGTGTTTTCCAGGCAAACATAATCTCAAATTAGGGATATATGAATATTGATTATCTGAATGCATATTTCTATTAGCAGGTGACATGCGTGGACAATCGCCTTTGATTTCTGCAAGCCGAAGTCATCATTCTCTATTGAAACAGAACAACTCCCTTTCTTCTGGAGAAAGCGGTCCCACTTCCCCTACGAGGAGCGTATCACCGCGCTCCCCGCCTCCTAAGTTCAAAGAGCCAGACTACAGCAATTCTTCTCAAGTAAGAGAATCTAGTTTTCTGTGTCTGCAATATCATATTGCCTATGCTGCACTCCTACAATACAGGGATACCCTTTTGAATTTCCTTAGGATACAGCCTTCAAGTTAAAAGTTATTGAGCTAACTATTGAGAAAGTTTAGATGTTGTGGAAATTTAGATGATATAGCAGAATGATGAAGCATATATATTTCGCTCTGACTTATTCTTCATTTAATCTTTAAAACAGAGCACGAGTCCACATTCAAGCCTTCCTGACAGCCCAGCTGGATCGTCCGTATCATTGAACATCCTTCAAACTCCAAGAAAAGACAGCCAGAAAACAATAGCCATCAACGTTGTACCTTCTACGAGCGGACGCATTACACCAGTAGGAACTTCGTCCTCTTCTCGTCCGCGTTCTCTTCAGGTGAGAATTTCTTCAGATATCGTTCGAGTTTAGCTTTGAAATCGTACAGGAGAAAATATTTCAATAAATACGATTCAATAAATTCACGAAAGCTCGGGTCAAGAAGTCACTACATCACGGATTTTATATAATATTGTATG
>QXVX01004905.1:0-17833 GCA_013436065.1 Halocynthia aurantium | reverse complement strand
TGTGGTTTCTACTTCGCGGAATTTCACCTATCACGGGAGGCTCTGGAACGCAATACGCAATGAGAGATTACTGTATATCTATATGCTTTTCAATTAAAATTGAAATATTGTTCTCTTTTTAGGGCATCGGTCATAAACTTCGCAACTTCCGACCATCGAGACGAAAATCCATAGGCCACATACCCCTGTCTCCTTTAGCCCGAGCCCCTTCTCCCTCACCGCTCTCATTGACGGATCCCTCGCTCGTCGTGGCAGAGCAATCTGAAAGCCAGGTTGAAAATGAAGCTCAAAAAAGCGTTACTGATAAAAAGGCTCTTTCCAGACATCAAAGCAATCCAGAAAGTGACAGCTGTGCTGTGCAAACCAGCGACAGCATCAACAAATCTAACACTAACGTCAGCACAGTATCATCGACATCATCAAAAGTTTTTAACCTTCTAAAGGTAAATGCAGTTTGATTTTCATGGACTATCGCTATAATATAGTCACTAGACTCTAGAGCAGTGGTTCTCAACCGGGGGTACAGGTTCCAGGATCTAGGAATGGATTGTTGTTAAACAATGGAAGACATTTCAAGTGCATGTACATAGGTTAATAGCATCTGTATGCAAGTACAATGGTCTGCAAATACAATGTCATTAGCTGCCGAACAATGCTTCATAAATCCAAATGATATGTTATGTTGTGTGCCAATATCTAAATGAGCTGCTCAAGTTGAGCATTGCTTCCATACCATGAAATCATATGTTTACAATTGCATTGCTTAGACTCATTTAAACACCATGGGTATCTTATANATCGAGACGAAAATCCATAGGCCACATACCCCTGTCTCCTTTAGCCCGAGCCCCTTCTCCCTCACCGCTCTCATTGACGGATCCCTCGCTCGTCGTGGCAGAGCAATCTGAAAGCCAGGTTGAAAATGAAGCTCAAAAAAGCATTACTGATAAAAAGGCTCTTTCCAGACATCAAAGCAATCCAGAAAGTGACAGCTGTGCTGTGCAAACCAGCGATAGCAACAACAAATCTAACACTAATGTCAGCACAGTATCATCGACATCATCAAAAGTTTTTAACCTTCTAAAGGTAAATGCAGTTTTGTTTTCATGGACTAACGCTATAATATAGTCACTAGACTCTAGAGCAGTGGTTCTCACTCTTTTCGTCCTGGCGGAACCTTTTTGCTGCCCCAAAACATTTGCGGACCCAATGGTCTGCAAATACAATGCCATTAGCTGCCGAACAATGCTTCATAAATCCAAATGATATGTTATGTTGTGTGCCAATATTTAAATGAGCTGTTCAAGTTCAGCATTGCTTCCATACCATGAAATATGTTTACAATTGCATTGCTAAGACTCATTTAAACACCATGGGTATCTTATAAATGAAAGGAAAACTGTATGTATGCTGGGTTGTCACACAATCATGATGAACTTTAGTTTTGGCAAATCCAAAACATACTTAAGATGTCAGTTTAAGATTAAGATTAAGATTAAGATTCAGTTCTTGAGCAGTGGGAAGAGGTTTATATTGTTGATCTTTTGAACCCAGGCAAAGCTGGATGGGATATTAGATATGGATATTGCCTGTAAATATTGTTTCCATAAACCCAACACTTCAAATGTTAGACTCCGGTTCACCACTGCCTGGAGGTCAATAGTCAATATATTGTAGCTTTGACTGCCTATTATCTATCCTAATTCTGTGTCATCATTTCCTAGGGATCATCTAAGCAAAAATCTAAGCCTGAAAAACGTTCCAAAAGTTCCAAAACGTCGCAGCACAATGCTGCCACGGACTCGGCGCCGCATACTCCTAAAGATGTTCGGCGAACATCTTGTCCACAAAATTCTCCTTCGTCGCAGCCCAAAGTGGACGGAAAAAACAAAAGTAAAAAGGATTCTGAAAAAGAGAAGGGCGCTTGCTCGGAGAAAAACATCAAAGAGGTGACGGCAAATTCAGACAGGAAATCTTGACGGCATTTCTGATGAGTTCGCTTTATATAAATTGTTGCATTCAGAGACTATGATTTCTTATCAATTGTTCCTTTCGCCGTATGAAGATTGAAGTTGTTGGTGTCCTGCTGTTCTGCGTATAGCTGGTCTTTGTAGAGGCCTGTTTATTTCACTGCCCGTTTTGCATTTATTCATCATTAAGTGCGAATATATTTACCTAACCTCATCTTCTTGGCTCTCCTATCTCAACTAGCTACTCAAGAATTACCTTGACCTTCTGTTGGTGCAATGAAGTGTTTTGGAACTGCTTAAAAATTATTATAGTTTTTGAAATTTATTGCTGGCCTAACATTCAACATAAAAGAAGGGAAGATTTCGATGCTCTGAAAAAGTAGGAAAAGTTCCATAAATTGCACGACATTTGACACTCTTATGTTTGACTCTCTAGAGATGACATTGCAATCCATGATGATCCTCTGTCTTCATGTCCAGTATGATATTCATAAGCTTGTAGCATTGGACTATCCCATCCCATGTATCACCTTAAGAATTAAAAATTCATTCATTTTTTTGTTGTTATCACATCAAGAGTTCCCAGGCGCTCTTTTAAGAATTTAAAGACTGTACTTGTGCTGAAACGTATCTCAGAAGCAAGGATATTTCTAAAAATATGGTCACTGCACTAAGTTAGTATTATTTTCTGGGTGTTCTGTGCAAAATGATGACTTGTGTTTTTGAAAACGGTCCCGTTGTATATGTAATTGGATTCCGGACATGTATATTCTTTTGAATTTTCGAAATTTTGGTTTAGAGCAGACCATAAATTATTTATTACCTTAATTATCGATTCACCTTTGAATTACACATAAGTTACAAAAATTACTGGGTGAATATGACAATTAGTTCAAATTGCATGAAAGTTGGAACAAGGGTTATATCGGTGTCTCTAAAATTCAGTAATTATTTAACGCTGTTACCTATCCCTTGTATGCCTTCTATTGATAAGATATTTTAAACTTGAATGTTACATATGAGAAGGGTTGTTTCATAATGCAACGATGGTATAGTTGAGCAGGTACAGCTGTAATCATGCCTTATGCTGTATTTCCTTTAGTTGTTGTTTACTGGAGACGTGTCATATCATATCTCTTTTTTTTGTACACTGTGACCTTGCCTTACTCAAGCAGGCGTTTGCTCTGTAATTGTAGCACCTCAGCGCCGAAAAACGGAACTACCAGGTGCTAACAAACTTGTATCATAACTGATTGATAAACATTTATTGTTGTTCAGCGCGACAGTGAGATTCGACGAAACTACTATTGTTTTCTGCTCATTGTCATCATCAGTGTTATTTTCCGAGTGTATATTGAAAATTATAAAATTGTTTTTCCATTACATGATGTAATATTTTTCTTTGCAGCATAGTCAGGGATTATCTAGATTTAAATTGTAGCACAAAAGCGTTAAAAAAGTCAAGCGAAAATTCTGTTGTAGTTTTTATATCAACCCAAAATCATGATTTTATTTGCCACTAGAATAAATGTCGCAAGCATTCTATTGCGAACTAGAATTGTACGCAATTATGCAGAACTCTCGTCGATGTCAATTGTAAAGTTGTCATATCATTCCACGAAATTGCTGACGATAGTTAATATCTAGCTATATAAATAGGATGGAAACGCACAAGACGACTGCAGGTTTTATAACTTTGAACTTTTATTAAATTATTTCGTTGATATTAATTATGTTCTGCTTCTTGATAGAATTTGTACACTACTGTATGAATGCGTGGGGAATTAGAAACAAAAACATCGCACAGAAGAATGATGACGTATTTATTTATTTGCTTGGTTGGTTCCGTCTGGACGCCACGTATTTACTTTGCGTGCTATATACTCTGTCCAACCTTCGTAGAGGTCATTCTGTGCGTTGTCTCGGGTAGACCGGACCTTTCTCGACTCTAGTTTGGTTGTTTATTTGGTGCATGTATCTTGTTATCTTTATTGTATTATTGTTATATTTTCAGTAACGATAAACTATTAAATCACGCTAACCACGATAACACGTTATTACGATATACCCCGTTATATCACGAAGGCTTCTGCATTTCCGGTATCTGCTTCCCAAGCACATGCAAAATAAAGAACAGCAGCGTGCATTTATGAGACGTTCAATACTCGGGTAACATTTACTAATCCAATCAAAGGATACATAGATTCTACAATTCTAGTTATTATAATTTCACGCTTAGGTCTATCCTGGTACGTTCCAATGCTCGTATGGACTTATTGTCGCTGTAATGAGTTCATTATTGGAGAATGTGATTTATGAGGATAGAACTGTATTTTCATACTGTGGTAAGCAACTGAAGCAATTGTATCTTAAACCAGGAAAATCCCTGATGGTAACTATGCTGTATTCCTACATTCCCCGAGTGAAGTACGCTGAAATCTATTCTCTTCATATCTGATTCAATAAAACGAATTGTGAAGCGGGTGACATTGACAAGTAGTTTTACTATGACAATGAGATTTATACAAAAAGCAGTGATATCGTTGGAAAGCAACCGATTTTTCTGGATTTTTTTAACCAAGATAAAATGGCTTGAAAGCTTGAACTTCCATGAATATCACCGAGTCATAAAGTTGTAAAAGAAAACTAATAGAATGATCATAAATAAAAAATTGCAACTGAGGATTTAATCAGTACAATGACATGGAAAATGTATAATAAAAAAATTCAAAAATTATAAATCATTTTATATCTTTTTGTACTTTTCATAAGACTTATCGGTTCGTGAACTATAAAAAAATCAATTTGGAAATGCATACATAATAAATTAAATACCATTCAGTAATGTTAAATAATACTGCTGGTTTCAAAAGCCTTTAATCAAAATATTAGAGGCCAAAATAGTGTTCAGATTCTGTTTTTATTTCCTAATTCAAAGATATGTTATAATTGGTATAAATATAAATTGTAGATATATATATTCATTTGAACGGTTAAGGCGCTGGGTCATGGATAGGGGTGGGACCGTCCGTAGGTTCGGGTACCTATCAAACGGTATGATGCAATGTGTCCTAGCGGTCACTGCTACTATAGTATTTTTAACAACTTGTGCATGAAATTATACTGTGGAATATTCCATGCCTGATGTGCCGGTTCAAAAAGTGGGAATTCTAGACTTTCCTCAATAAGAGATGTTCAGGTAATTTCCATTTCCTTTAACTTGTGATTGTATTGTATTTATAACGTTCCCAAGTTTGAGTGTCGAGTGTCGGAACTTCACGTCATTATAGGGCGATTAACAATTAACTTGGCAATTAGAAATTTCAGAACCCCCCCCTTTCAAAATTCCTGGCTACGCCCCTGACTGGGGATCAGAATACATCTTACAATATAAGGAGGTCCGAAAGTCTTGCGAAAGGGGGCCCAGTATATTATCATACTATGATTATAATCAACCTGCACATAACAAGTACAATGATAGTAGAGAAAAGTACTGTAGCACGACAGTAAGAATATAGAGTTCACAGTGCACAACAAAACATAGAAATGCAACAAGGACAAGAGTTCATATGATATGTTTGTGTGTTTATATACCCCTTATGTCTTTTGCTTACCATGTAAGAAAGCAACACTCATTAATCTATCTAAACCAAAATATAAGACCATATGACTTTGATTTGCTTGCGATAGTTTTTCTCCGGAGAAAATTCGTAGGTTTTACAAGGTAACATAGAAAGGACAACAAGCAACATGGTTTTCTCTCATTCACCGTTCTTTTCACTCACTCAACGACGTCGTCTGTCTTTTGATTGAAAATTTTGTCTTTGAGAAGGTTGTATTTGTATTCTTGTGATTTTTGGTCCCAGTCATAGTGTGGCACGGTAATGACTCTGGCACCCTGGGCTCGTAACAGGCGGAGTACGAGACGGGTCTTGCCTATGGCGTGTTTTGACCCGAGACAAAAGCGCGACCGGGGCAAGGGTATAATAGCCACGTTTTGTACCTAGAAAAAGATATTATATGCTCATATTAACTCTGAATGAAATAGTTCAATGCCACTATTTCATAATTTAATTTTCTATAGCAGGCAATGTTATAGGTGTTCATTGCACTACTTAAGTACTAAATCCTCCCTTTGTCGTCTGACAGATTTCCACCGGAAAACAAACAGAAAAGTATTCCGGAGCCATGTTAGATTATCATTTACGTTGTTCCACTGTATTTTAATCCTTTGGTTACTGCGTACACTATTGGAAATCAACAGAAATTCTTACCACTTGGTGTCTGTGAGGGGGAATGAACCCTGGGTTACGGATGGGCATGGGTGTACCGTCCAATCTTAACTGGAGCAAGAAGAATGGGAACGAACACGCTGGGGACACCATCAAATGAAAGAAATTGTTGTTGCAGATCATTAGCAAGACGTTTTGTACATCCTAGAAATTAAAAAAAATTGCAAGGAAAAGGCGGTTACAGAGTGTTGAATTCAAATTCATCAAAAGATATATATCTATATTTCTTGTTTCACGCAGTGCTCGAAATGAGATAAATCAAGTGGGATGCTAACCTTATTTCAGATAACATCATCCCACTCTTATTTCAAGCACTGCCAAAATATACATCCCATGATATCCATAATCAGTGGACTCACCTTTTCAAAAGCATAGAGTTTTGGTCGTCCATGATTTTGAAGCAGATGCATCGGCAAGTACTTGGGCAAAAGGTCTGGTCTTTCGATGCTTACCGCACGGCACAAATCTACAAGGAATTGCTTTGTTCCTCCATGTCCCATATGACTAGCCAACTGTAGAGGGATAAATTAAAGTATGTTAAAAAATGTTCAATGAAGTATAAAAGAACTATTGTACATCTAAAAATTATTTCCACTTCCACGATTGTGCAAAGAGTTTGGGGACCTTTTGATTAGACTGTTATCTGTGTGCTAACAAACCTTGCCTTCGTGTACATATTTACTAGAGCAGGGTGGTCCAAGATTGCTAGCATGAAGGGCCACAAAAGGTTTGAGGAAAATCTTGCGGGCCACATACGGGGAAACTCCCCGATTTTTGGCACCAATTAATAACGTATTACGAGGTATGACTATATATAAGTTGACCCTTAAAATGAGGCAACACCACTTCCTTCCAACTATCAAGAATTTGTATGTTTTAAATAACATTTAAATAGTATTTACAATTTTACAAGTAGCCGATACTGAGCTGGCAAGGTTAGAGCGTGACTTAAATAAAAAGCAACGCACAGCTTACTGCAGCAACAAGTTCATGTTCTTTATTGCTTTACTACGGCACTGTTACGCCACAATGGTTCGTTGTCTGTCATTACAACTCGTAGCTAGTAGGTAAAACTAGATTCTAGAACACTATGGTTCCCCGTACAGTATACCAAAAGTGATCCGCGGGCCTGAAAAAATATATTTGCGGGCCGCATTCGGCCCCCGTGCCGGCGTTTGGACCAGCCTGTACTAGAGTATGAGTATACTTATATACACTAGTACGTAGATGACCATTAATTTTGGTCAACAAATTAATCTGTATGCCTCGTGTGTATAAGCCCCTGTTTCTTGATGCAGAACTTATCTGATTGAGCTTGTCTTGATATTTAGTAAGAAAATAAATATCGCTGCCAGTAATCCTCCTGGAATGCACATAATCTTTCACAAAATTACAATTGGAAGAAAAACCGAGCTGTGTCGCCTTATAGGCCGGTAATTTAACTTGAACTGTGTATAAGAAATACATGACATTAATTGAAGCCTTCGAGTTGTGTTGTTACGTCCACTTCATTATTTGATCATCGCAATGACTATTGGTTTCATACCTGATTTTCCGACAAAGCCATCTGTATGATCTGTTCCGGGTATCGGCCGTAAACTGCGAAGTGGAACGCGGTCAGAAGAAGTTTGCGTTTAGCGTTGTGGACGTGACTTGTGCTCAGCGTAGGCAGTTTTTTGATCATCTCCGCGTGCATTTGGTCGAAAAATTCGTCAGCATTGTCAGGGACATAGTAGACCTAGGAGATCATTTCAAGGAAATATAATTGTTTGGGAGCATTGAGTGAAATTATCTGAAAACTCAGTTGGGAAATTGAGAAATAAAGGATGTTCTGAAGTAAAAAAGCTGTATGACAGCTTTGTTCCTAAGCATACAAAGAATTCACATTTCCGTCATTATTGCAATATTTCCTAATAGCTTTCCTATTGGGCTGCATTTAATTGCATTTGCACATGTTGACATACTTTAAATTACTTTCCTTAGCTACCTTTGTGCTAATATAATAAATAAGTGTGATAATACGTACATCATATAGTGTATAATATTACAATGGATGGGTAACCTTTATAGATGCCTAAAGATGCTTCACGGGGGGATTTAGTAGAAAAGTGATCGCTATTATTTCAATACCTTTTCTGCTTTTCCAACACATTATTTTGTTGGGTAAAGCCATTTCAGTCCCTCTACACTACTTAAATACTTACTTGAGCTAGAGCATCCAGAGCATCGCTCAGTGATACAAAGTCCAAATCTTCCATATCACGTTTTACACATTCGACAAAAGTCTGCATGAACGGTTTGTTGAAGTAGTAGAACACGGTCAGCCATTTTACGTTTGTGGTGAATTGTGAAGCTCGCTCCGATCTGATGCTTTTGTGCAGTTCTGAACTGAGCTTGTCCAAAAGTTTCATGTCATGGAAAGCGTAACCGTACTTGACGCAGTAACGAAATACAGCAGATATATCCTGAAAAGAAAATTACAATTTTGCAATTTTTTAGCCTGGTATGTTTTATGGTGCTAATATTGTCAATGACTACTCTGACAAATTTCGTTAAGTGAAATGCAAGTTCTTTCTAAAGGTTTTGTTGTTCTAATGTGTATTTTAGAGATATTTTATTTTTATCTCTTGATTTTTGTTCATATCTATTGAGGAAGATAATTTTAAGATAAGGATAAGTTGAGTAGGAATATGTCTTGAAGTATGTTCACTACTAATTAGTCTGTAATTAGCCTTATACATTTTAATAGATATCAGTGGTTTCGTAACATTAAATTCAGCATGCTCACTTTTCACAATGATTTACTGTTACCAGTGTGAATTTATCTCCTGCTACTTCCACTGATAGAAGCTCATACAGAGGTACATACCACATAATAACAGTTGTATCCATTAAAAAAATTACTGAATAAAATAAACTGAAATCTGAGAAAGGACTTTTTAAAAATTGTTTCCGAATACCAAGTATTCTGTATCTCTCATCTCTAGCTCCAGATCACCAGGTAAAATTAAGATACCCATAGAGAAATTTCCAAAAGCTGAAAATCCGAGAACACCTTAGCCTTGGTACCAGATAAAATCGATTAAACAACACAATAGTTCAAACAGGAGATAAAGGTGGGAGAAATTATTTTAGCATGATGGTTTCTTGCATATAAATCTTGAAATGTATGAATGCTGAATGAACAGATAATTTTATCTACGTACATATCAGGATCAATCTCAGTACTTTCATAAGCCCTTTCTGTTTTCAACGGAACTTGGAATATTTAGTCATATGCCTATAGATTATTCATGAGTCTCAAGCACGGAAATGAAAAGAAAAGTAAACTGGGACATTTTCAGACTAATATAATCCATGAACATGACGCGAATCGATCTATTAGGACGGATTAGAAAAGATATATATGGTGACTCAACTATTGGCCTGTGTGCACTACTACGATATGATGCGTATTTTTCAGAAACCCCCTTTCGGTACCTTTTGATATCCGACTCGATAACTGTTAGCTTGCTGAGAATTTGTATGCTAGTGTACAGTATAATACTGACTTCCCTCTATGAAGATTTTGATATGTTGTTGAGTTCAGATGGATTTTGCAAAATATTCGCAAATATCCAGGATCTTGACACTTATGTTATTATCTTTGTGCTACCTCCTCCGTGTTTATGAAGGTCGGGTTGAAATTCTGTGCATTTGCATGAGATCATAACATGGAGAAAAACTAATTTACAGAGCTCAAATCTCAGAATACTGAGGAAAAGCTTACTTCTGACACTGGACATTGTTACAGTAAGATCGTGAAACTAGGGATTTGTTGAAATTCTCTAAAATTAAAAGGAGGATTAAAAAATTGGTAGATGTCGGCTCTTAAGTTGGATAATATTGTCAGTAATTACTGTAATGTTAAGTATTGTTCAAAGGTAATTTTTGAGTTTATTGATGGCTATTGTGGAATCCTATAACCAAACCAAAATAATACCTGTGGTTGTACTGAAATATCCCCATTGACAATGACATTGCTCGCAGACTGAAGCAGGCTCCGGCTCGGCGCATATTCCATGCGATAGAAGGCATCGAACATGTGCGCTGCCTTTGAACGACCGTCTGGCCATACGTCCCATAGCTCGGTCGAAAGTTCAGTAACTTTTCTCTCACATTTACGCTTAGCATCCATGGTAAAATATCTTGGCAGAAACAAGGCATAAGTCAAATTCTATAATTCATTAATCTATATTCTATAACATGGTTTCATTGGCAGACATCGCATCGGGCCTAGGAACAACCTAGTCTTTTGTGGGATAATGATTAGGTATGTTATTGGGTACACGACCGACATTGCTTTTGTGTAAATTGTGTGCTGCAACTAAAGGAATGGTTGTGTACTGCATGTTTGAGCATG
The DNA here is from genome assembly GCA_013436065.1 of Halocynthia aurantium. NCBI lineage: Eukaryota > Metazoa > Chordata > Ascidiacea > Stolidobranchia > Pyuridae > Halocynthia > Halocynthia aurantium. The sequence continues at coordinate 7,169 of QXVX01004905.1, read as the reverse complement.
ATAATGAAAGTTCTATGTATAGTATACTATCTGATAGCCATGTATTGAGAATGGAATTTAACAAGGTACTGGATTATCATGTAGTGGTGGTTCCTAATTCAATAATGCATACCTACTTCAATTACCATGAATAAGATAGATAATTAGAGCATAGATTTTCTTTAGTACTTATTGCATTCCTAGTCTAATTCCTGATATTTTGCTGGTATGTTATAAGAAACTGTTAATTTCATTGGGTACCCAGGTAACAGGAATGCTGGAAATTTGCATTATCATTTTTCCTAGCATTCTGCTCCCACTCACTGCCCTTACTTTGTACTTAACGATATTAGGATTGCCTATGATTCAATATCTCCATCCTTTATGCATAATTCTTGGGATACAAGCAGTGTTAATGTGTGTGTAACCTACGAACCTGCCAAAACATTTCATTATGTTGAGGAGAGTGTACATATCCGTGATATTGTCCAGTTCTTGCATGGCAATCGAGGCAGATACATTGTAAAAGTAATCTGTGTTAACCAGGGGTATGTTGGGGGTATGGAGGCAGCTTGATAGCAGTCTCAACTCTGCAAGAAAAACAGAGAATATGTAATGAATTTAAGGTGAGAAATGCAATAGGTGAACAATACAGAAGTTATTCTGTAAAACAGTAAATTTGAAATCTGCGAATCCCGAAATTTTGCATTTTCATTTTCTATGTTGGATCCCTTTTGCATCCTATTACTGCGCTAGTAATTTCTACAACTGTGTGACGTATAACTTATTTGTATTGAAACCCTTACTAAGTCGTAAGGCCTGGAGACAATAGGCCTATCCTATCATTCTTGACTGATAAGTTTTCAAAGAACTTGGGAATTAAAATATATCCAGAGTCTTCTGAATAAAGTGGGTTGATAATATTGTAATCTGCGATATGGAAAATTCCAACATGATATTCACGCTATAATTTAATTTTCGTAGACGTCTTGAGTCTGTGCATTTTGGGAATCAGAATTGTTTTGTTCATACATATATATATAATTTTTCACAAAGAATAAGCTGTAAGCGATAGTTTTTTTAATTAATACAGAAAGTAATATTTCCGCTGTAGTAATACCACGCCTAATAGACCATGAAAAATACACCCTTGTGACAAAGTTGACCTGTTGGCCTACAAAACCTCTTTGGTTTTCCATCATACCTTCCAATGTAAGTCTTTCAACATCCACATGAGACAGCAGAGTTGGAATGGTCTTCTTTCTCAGAGTCAGGCGTAGCAATAGCAGGTCGGATGCAGCAGTCAGGAGGGCAAAATTGTTTAACTTGTGGGCGTTGTGTTCAAGAATTGCCAGTAGTCGTCGAAACTCCTTGTCTCTGATAATTACTCCACACATCTGTTTATAATGGCAGAAGTAGTACAATGAGTCTTTCATTAGTACGAGTTCAAATAAGACTAATTAAATATGATACTGGTTCTTTGTTTAAATGGAATGTTTTCCTTCATAATTCAATGAAAAATTTTTTCATTTTTTTCAAAAAAAGACGACAAAACTTTTGCTCTTATATCGTATAAGTATGTTGATCCATGTATAAAATTTACATTCAGTTTAATTTTTTATAATGCTAACAAAATTTGCTTTTGACACTGGTGTACATGGCTAAGTAATCTGTTCCCCCCGATAATGCCGACGCCTGACCACTTCAGGGAACTCTGTCCTATTCCCAACCAGATGAATCAAACTAAATTAAACGAATGTGTTTTCACTCTCGAATAATCCAACTTCTTGACAGCTTGGGTTGTTGTTCAGCTATTCTTATAAACAGCTTTTGTATGTACATTATCTCTCATTTAAATGAATATTCATTGATTAGAAAGATATTCTCACATGAGGGATGGGTTGCGAATCAATAATTTACAATTACTCCATCTCTAAGATTATTAAGTATTGTTTCAATTAGTGAAGTACCAGATGCTACCAATCTTTTATCCATTGGGAATAATAACTCCCCTTGAATTTTTGGGTTGTTAATATGGCATATGGCGTTCGGTCCAGGAAACTTATGCAAAGGCCTAGCATTTTGGTTGAAGACACCACTAAAAATTGATTATAGCTGTGCTTTGTTTGAGTAAATCAAAGACCTGATTATACATGTCGGAATTTCTCTCATAGGTCATGTTGTTCTTGGCATAAATGTGGTGGATGCATGCTACGGCCAATTCTGGGGACATCACGCCAACGAAGCACCCCACAGCTTGCAGCACTTCGACAGGTGTATTTGTAGCGTCGACCACTTCAAGTAAGTCCTTGTCTGTGACGATCTTCATTGGTTCTGGCTCTATGAAAAGTAAAAAAAATTAAGTTTTAAAAAGAGTAGTGGCAATTTGGAAAAATATAACGCTCCGATTCGAAGTCAGCGAATTTACAATTTTGATTGTGTTCGGCCTGTCAAACCAGTCAACCAGTCAAACCATGATTTTCTAAATATTATTTATATAAATACATCCATTTCATACAAATACCCGTTCTAACAAGCAATAATCATGACCAATATGAAAGTATAGATAAAAGTTCAGCTCAATAAAATGTAACACAACCTGTAAATATCTCCTAAGTTTGCCATGAAATCTATACAATAAGTTGAATTGGTCAGTAATTGATTCATGAGACAAAGCTATATAACTTTAAAATATAAATTATGGTGTATCAGTTTCAACTTGCATTTGCCCTGTCTTGTCTTGGACATTTAATTTCCAACATGACCCTTTGTACAATGTATGTAACCAAGTGGAAAAATGGAGTTTACTCTATTTTTTTCATGTACAGTTCAAATATGTGGGTACACAACTCCACTGTTAAATCAGGAGTGGGTGAACTCCAGTGTTGCATGATTACGCATAATACTGTACAGTATTATTTTCAAACTGCATCCCTCTGAGTTGCAAATAGTAAATTACTTTTCTGATTCATTAAATCAGGCATTAAATTGAATGTTCTTGAGTGCAATTCGCATAGCATTTAGAGAAGCAGCTAAAACTTTCCTGTGGGCAATTCTGTATTCGCCTACCATTACGTTTTTGCATTCCTGAATTTTCTATGCATGCTGCTCTAAATTATTCATGTAACTTTACTTTACTGAAAATCAATCCTTGATATCCGAACCAGAATAATTTCTTTTGGGAACAAACTACGCGAAGCTACGTATACTGGACATAGTCCATTTCGGTGCAGTTTAACGAAGGGGGTCAAAATCATACCTTGGGAGTCTCAACAGGGTCAAAGTTGAAAGAGGTTTGCAAAATAATCTGCTTTATTGATTAGTGCAGCTGTCTCATGATGTCACTAGATACTAAATTATTCAATGACTTTGAATTGTGAACAATGACTACAATGACTACGGTGACACGGTGTAGTTATGCTGGATTCGGATAACACTGGGTGGTTCGGAGTGTGATTAAAATGAATTGAATTCTTTGTCTTGAAATAATACCCTATATGTGCTATGTGCAAACTTATAACGAAAAAATGGTAAAATCCAATTTAAACTTTGATTATTTTGAATATACTGTTAGCACCCGCACTGTTACAGCTCCAATAGTATTCGACTGTCACCATCCATTCGGTTTGAATGTCACCATCCCATCCATTTTACTATTCCCCAAATTGGTGTAAGCATAAATCTAGTATGTTTGATTTATAGAGCTAACAATACTATTTCAGAACAGTTTGGGATTCTATCTATTGTGTAGTTGCAAAATGTATGTGTGTGTACTTGCGTACAACTCAGGGAACATGGCCTGCAAGTACCCTTTTTGGAAATGTCATACATCAAGTTACTACAAAATACTACCTTCCAGAACACTCGGTGTATTCTCTATTTTCAAAGTAGAAGGTGAGTCATCACTCGCTTCGGAACATCCCTCTGGTTCCTCTCGCTGTATATAAAATATGCAAATGCAGGAGTTATGATATATATTTTGCATCGTCCTTGACAACGATCTGCTAGACATAGATGTCTTTGCAACTTTAAATGATAGAATTATGTGAATACAAAAGTGAGTTTCTTTTTCATCAGTCTTTCTGTAAATGCTTGATAAATTGAGTTAGGGAAGTATTGAAGGATTACTTCAATCCTGAACTAAACTAGAAATTACCTATATGTTTTGAAAATGGTTAATATGGTGATAATTAATATTCGAACTAACAAATACGTTACCAGAATATAAATAAACTCTCTATTTCTATAGACGTCTTACTTTATGAAAGTAAAAATTTGAAACTGATAATACCTTTATAAGAATGGGACTTTTAGTACTTCTAAGACTTCTAGTTTACAGTCTAAATTTACCTGTGCATCTTTCGTTTCCTCACTGGAATTTGTAACTTCAGAAGGGTCGTTGAATTCCGCAGGCGATGATAAAATGCTGACGTGGTTGAGACCAGCGGGTGCAGAGTAAGAAAGGTAAGCGCATTGCCTAGCTAAACTGCTATCAGTGCTTGAGGAAGATGACAAGATGTTTCTGCTTCCGTTGTTTTGACAGGTTCCATATCCCCGATTGCATCCAACAGGCTGCTTGATGACCGGCAGTTTTTCCAGTTGTTGTTCTGATAAACATTTGTCGGCCTTGTCCTCTTCCGCCTGGGATTCGAGAGAATGTGAAGAATTCGGCTGCAGGGATTCGATCTCCTGTAACGTATGAGTGCTCGCTCGGTCATCTTCTTCAAGAATCGCTTCCTCATCTCGACTGGAGTTAAGATGCTGATATTCGCTACTGCTTCTGCTGCAAGATGCTGCAGATCCTTGGATATAGGAGGAGCTTGGGGAGAGTGGTTCTCCTGGAAATCAGAGGTAAGATATAGAGAAGATAGTAGGCATATTATAAATCATTAATTTCAAAATGGCACTCGAGTGCTCTATTATTAATCATTCGTAAAGATATGTTGCTGAGCATGCTGATGTTGCAACATTGAGAAGTGATAAGACCATCCAAACCCTTCTAGTTTAAAAGCAACAGCAAACTAAATCTGGCATGCTATAATCAAATTGATATCAAAATAGATATCTTCCAAAAAATATCACAACTTTATTAAACTGACAACACTAAACTAAAGCAGTGTTCTGATGCTATGGACTTACTGTTTTCATACGTCTGATTTTTCTTTTCACCAAATGTTGCGTAGCTTAAACCGTGCTTGGGACTGATCAGGGGATCAGTATTAGGATGACAGCAGAAAACCTTCAAATAGAATGAAGAGGCAAATACATTAGAGAATATCGTGTAATGAAAATTATTAGAAATTCCAAGTGTATAATGGCAAATCATATTAGAGATTCAGGCTTAAAAAAGCATTGGTACTTGGTGACAACTGTTCACAGGAGGTGAGGTATGAATACTCTACCTATGTCAGGAAATGCCTCACTTTAAAAGCCTGTGAGCCCAAGAATCTAAACAAGTTTTTATGAGATCATGGTTCATTGTAAAATTGATTGTTTTTGGCCTCTGAAAAATTTTGAAAAAAGTATTTTGCAATCCCCAGTAATTACTTCACTGTTTTCTCAATGAACTGTAGACAAACCTATTCCCCAAAAAGATTTATTGTTCATAACCATTCATTTAGTTCAAAAATGTAGGGCCATGCAATAGCTTTTGTATTCATCTAAGATTGATATCAACCATCTGGAGAAAGATGAACTATTCAATATTTGCAGCAATCTACCAAAACTATCTTCATAGTACTATTGATTCACAAAAATCTATTCGAAGTTTGAAAATACTAAAAACCCCACATGTAATCCACAATTTGTCACTTTCCCTTGCTCTACTTGGGAGGAAATTCAAAATAAAGTCATTAATTACATAAAGAAAACTAAGCAGTATTCGGAACAGAAATCAAACAAAACGATCAAACATACATCACGCATTGTCTGTTTCCAAGTTCTTGATGCCTGACAGATAACATAACTCGATGCCTTCAGTAAATGATGCATCTTGAGTAACTGATTTGCCAAGCAACTCAGTGGGACAATCAACCAAGCAAATTACCAAAACCAAGCTACATATATATATCTGCAAAAAGTAGTTGTGGATGTACTTCATTACAGTTAATACAAGCCTGAGAGTCCTAGCCAGGTTAGGTATTAAATATTCCGTGACAAAAACCAGTGTCTCGTACTGTGTGTCAAACGTAACTACCGTAGTGGCAGAAGCTTTCGCGAAATTCTGCATTTATTATTATTGATTTTAAATCTATCGCCCCATCGTTGCTATTCCCTCGAGACGACACCGCGTGTGTTTACTAGACCATGATATTTATGACCTCTTGACCTCTTCGGGTCATGTTGACTGGTGCGTAACATGTACCATAGCCAAGTCGATATAGTGATAAATATATATAGTATTATATAGACTTTGCACCATACCAAAGTCGATACTCGGAGCTATACATTTCAACTAGACCAGAAGTCTATATATTTTGACTATGCCATAATTTACCTGACCCCTTTGAACCTTATGTGTCATGTTGATTCATGCGTGACATGCACTATAACCTCGAAAAAAATCCGAACAAACCCATTTCGATCAACTTTAACAGCAAATACAAAATTTAAGCTAAAAATAACACAATGCCCAGTCAAATCTCCTCACTTCGAAGTTAGGTTCGTGTAAGAGGCACCACTGTACTTTGGCGCTATTCGTTCTACTTGCCAGTTGGTGCTTCCATTCTTACAATCTCGCGCATCCTACATGTTACTTTAAGTCCGACTATGTTTCATGCGTTTAATCAACCTTGTAGGATATAGGTATACAGGGTTGCGTCATATATGTGTTAAAAACTAATGTTGAGCCTGTATGGCAATCTTGTTGCAATTATCATAAATATATTATAAATACGCGTGCCTTACTCCAACATATTTACTATCTATTATCTTCATTGGTTTCGAAGAACACACAAGAGTTTTCAAATGTACAGCACTTTATTATTACCACCTTGTAAATTGGCATTGTGGTGAAGGAGATCAGACGAAAAATCAAAAGTAAGAATGAAGGTTGCAGTCAATACCTTGTATGAATGTCTAAAATCAATCAGAAGGAAAAATGTGAAGGGTTTATTGAAGAGTAATCATGTCTCTGAAGAACACTAGATATGCTGCTTCACCGCAGAGTTGCTACTATCTTGTACTTGTAT